>CABHPQ010155247.1:0-49660 GCA_902168405.1 Peromyscus aztecus
GGTTTGCCTCAGTCTGGTTTTTCTGTTTCTAGTTTTGAGGGCAATGGACAGTTGAGTGAATTGTGTGCCTCTCCCCAAAGCTGCTGTGCACATTTGGTAAGATCAGCTGTATACCTGACCTGACCATTTGAGCACCACTTTGCCTTCAGTTATTGATTGGGTCCTTTATGTTTTGATCAGTTTCTATAAGCAGGTGTTTACTTGGCATTTTGTCAACTACAATTTCCATAACGCGGCTGAATCTGTGACAGAATCGGCAGTAAACATGGTGCTGAGCTTTAAAGCACATGGGAGTTTTGCTTTCATAGTGAGTTTCTGTGAGCTGCTAGGAATACACAGGTAAAGTAAGTCTCTTGGTAAAGCTATGATAGAAAAGAAACACGTATGCCTGAAGCCAGTCGAACAAAGGGAAGGCTGTTATGAGAATGGAGAGGAAGCTTAGTTCACATGGTCAAAGAATGTCTTTCTGAATCAATTTGTAAAAAGGCATTTTCTGGGGGGGAGGATTGGTGTTTTGTTTTTTTGTTTTGTTTTTTTGTTTTTTGCTCATCATTCGTTCTGACTGATCTGGAACTTGCTATGTAGACCAAGCTTCCCTTGAACTCACCTGGAAATTCTCACCTCTGCGTCTCAAGTACTGGGATTACAGGCATACAGTCCTACACCCAGAAGTGAGAAGAGAATTACTAAAGTAAGCTGTATCCTGAAATTGTTAGGTGTAAAGTACTAAACGTAATTTCCAAAATGATTAAGACCATAAAGCCCATGATTTAGGATTGTAAAAATACCAGAGTTCCATGTGGGCTGTTGCTGTAGCATGTTTGCATAATTTAGTAGCCCTAACTGAAGTGACTTATCTCACGTTCCATCGTGTTTGAGACATGGGATTTGGTGAGGGCTCTTTGTTTACCCCTGCATGTACCAGACTAGCTGGCTCATTGAGTTGGCTACCCCACCAGTTATTTTCTTAACTGGCAAAGGGAAACATTGATTTTGAAACATTAGATGTATTCAAGTAAACCCAGTACAGACTAAATGTACCTTATCTGTCTGGGATTCTTGGGACTAGAAGTTGTTCAGATATCAGATTTCTAAGATGTAGTCTCTGTGCAGACCTTACAGGTTCAGCATCCCTAAACTGAAGCAACCCCCTGTCGAAAACTTTTGAATGTCATGTCAGTGCTCAGAAAGTTTTGTATTTTAGGGTTTTGTGTTGGCATGCTCAACCTGAAGACATTTCTGATGTGCACAGAACCTGCATGGTCAACCTGAGCATTTATCGCTCTGGAAGGGTCAGTTAGGGGATGACAGCAGTCGCCCCCCCTCCCCCACTTGGATTGGATGTTCTTACTTGTGCCGCTCTCATTGTGAGCCTTTCTTGCTGCATCAGATTCTCAGCTCTTCTTGCACTTAATGCTGCAGCTGTAGATCAGGCAAGGAGCAGGAAGTTTTCTTTGGTACTCAATGTGCCTGTACCAGAATGGTGCCAGGTCTCACTTTTTCAGGAGGAGGAGGAGGCAGCATCGTAAACTTCATTTTCTGATCACAGACTTGAATTAGATCCTCTCCACCTCTTCCAGCTTCTTCTGGCAAAGTTTCCTTAGACTTTTCTACAGCTTAGGCTTTTTGAAAACTTCGTTCTTCATGTCTGCTTTTGTGGATTCTGTTTTTCCATCCATCTTTCCTTAATGATAAGTCCTTACTCCTCTCCCCTCCCAGTCTTCCATCAACTTTCTTCCTGAGTACGTTGGTGCCATACCAAATGTAACTGCTTCCAAGACCTTCTGTAATGCCACACGGTACAGCTTCTTCCCATTTGTGGGAGCAGCTAATCATGTTCAGAGCATTGCTAGTGCTTAAGGAAACTGGAAAGAAGAAAATGAACATGACGGAAATACCTGTTGCATTTGCTACTCTCCTATGTATTTTCTTCAAACCCTGACATTGTTCTACTGTTCATGCTAGGATGCTGCTGTTATTTAGGTTTGTGGAAATTCTTTTGAGAGATTATTTGAAGTCAGTTGGGTTTTGTTAGTCTCAGAGGCAGCCCCATAATTGCAAACTCCATTTTAGAATCAGTGAAGCAAACTGGGCTTTCTAGGGCAATAGAACAGTGAGGACTTTTGAGGAAAATAGAAGCCATGTAGAACTATTAGTAAGGGCCCAAGAGGGACTCCTGAGAGAGAACAGCTCATTAGTGCTGGCCTGGCTTTTAGTGGCTAAGCAGAAAGAGACCCAGTTCTTAAGGCAGCCCTTCCCCCACCCCCATTTTTTTAAGACAGAGTTTCCATGCTGACCTTAGATTTAGCAGTCCTAGTTAATGACTTTAGTTTGTTAAACGATCATAAGGAGTGTTTTAAAGCCAATTGTTAAAGAATTTTTAGCTTTCTGGAAAAAAAATTCAAGAAGAAACAATTGAATTTTTCCAGGATTGTTCTGTTAATTATCAAAACTATGTTTCCATCATTTTCTTGCTTTTCAACCTCCCCCCTTATTTTTAAAAGAAACAGATGTCATTGCTAAACTGTCAAAAAATCAACAATTTGGGGCTAAAGCTCAAAATCATACCTGCTATAATACCCTGCGCATGATGTCCCCTCCACCAACCTGCTTTATTTTTACATATGTTGGCCTTTGCTTTTGACAGAGTAGCCTTGGCGCTCCTGAGTGCCTTGCTACAGGCTTTTGTTTAGATTGCTCTGTATGTCCTTTGATTTCATCTGTCTGTTTACCAGATTCACCCTGAGCCTCTATAAGGCAGTACCTCTTGTTAAGAGCTCATGAAGCATCCCATGTCTTTTTACTACTACTACTACTACTACTACTACTACTACTACTACTACTACTACTATTATTATTATTATTGAGATAAGGTCTCACCATTAGCCTGGTTGGCTGGAACTTTGATATATATATTAATATATATATACACACACACACACACACACCTAGCTGGCCTTGAATTCATGGAGATCTGCTTGTTTCTGCCTCCTTAAAAGCATAAGCCACCATACCTAGTCCCCATGTCATTTATTAGCAGTCTAACAGTCTTAATTAAAAAAAATTTTTTTTCATTGTATATTTGCATTGTATGTGGTACTGTGTTATATGGCATTTTCATGTAAGTACACATTATTTCTTAGCAACCCTACTTTTAAAGTTACTAAACAAGCCTTAGGATCTAGCTAAACATATTCGTAGATATGTATCCAGATAGCATAATCTGGATACACAGAGTCCTTGAATGTTTAAATAATTGAATGAGAGAACATATAAAGGAAAAGAACCAGGTCTGTGTGTAATTGTTGAAACAACAACAACAGAAAACCTGTCCTGTCCTTTTCACTTGTTCCCTATGGCATGTACCCACTTCTCCAGAGGAGGAAAAGTTTCTGTGAGGACAAATACCAAAGGTATGTAACAGTTCTAGTATAGAACTATCTGAATGCTCATGAAGTAAAGCTGTGAGGTCAGCCTGGGAAAGGAAGTTATAGTGATGATCTGATGTTCCTGAGCACTTCCACCCTCAACCATCTCACGGACTTTAGGTCTTCCCAAACTGCTTGGTGTTTTAGATGTCACGTTGGTCTTACCAGCCCCAGGATGCTGACATCTTGGGGGTAGATTCTAGTGATGGTGTGGGGAAGCTGGGTATTGACGGTCTTAGACTTTAGTCAGAAACTCGGCCTTTTCAGGTTAGAGGTCCTGCCGTACAGTAGCTTCCCTATCTTAAAATCTCCCCTTAAAGATTCATGTACTTTTTTCTCATATTGGAAATGTTTGGTAATGTTTGGTGTAGGACAGTTAGGAGGAAAAGTAAGAGCAAGAAAAGTCATCTGAATATCGAGGACTCCCGGGGAAGCTGGGGACAGTGTTCTAGGTCTGCTCTCATGCAGACATTAATCAGCTAGTGAACGTTATTTTGTTTTTCTCTCTAGTCTGGATGACTTTCTCTCTCTCCCTCCCTCCCTCTCTCCCTCCCTCCCTCCCTCCCTCCCTCCCTGTGTGTGTGTGTGTGCACATGCACAGAAGTGTGTGTATTTGCACCCTGCATATTTCTTAATGTTAAAATTATTTTTGCACAGCTTTGAGACTTTTATGAATTTAATTCTTCTTTTCTTTTGAGACAAGGTCTCATGTAGCCTAGGCTGGCCTCAAACTCCCTATGATGTCAGGGATGAGTTTCAACTCCTGATCCTCCTGCTGTTTCCCAGTGTTGGGATTAGAGGTCACCTGTCTTATGAACCTGTTCCTACTCCCATTGTAGGACTATACCAATCTAACATTCTGCTATCAGCTTTTTATGAACTATTTCATTTGTTGATAGAGTAGCCTTGGCTCTCCTGAGTGTCCTGCTACAGAGAATAACCACACATGATAAGAATGTACAGCAGCTAGAACTAATTACCAGATTTTAATATTGTTCAATATTTTTTTTCACAGGAACCAACCTCCTCTCTCCCCATTTCCTTTACTTCTTCCCAAC
Organism: Peromyscus aztecus; assembly: GCA_902168405.1. Taxonomy (NCBI): domain Eukaryota; kingdom Metazoa; phylum Chordata; class Mammalia; order Rodentia; family Cricetidae; genus Peromyscus; species Peromyscus aztecus. Next base: position 4,487 of record CABHPQ010155247.1, read on the forward strand.
TGTAGTCTTTTTGGGCAAGGATGCTTGTATCTCTGCATTTTCATTTTCTATTCCCTGGGAGTGTATATTTATGGGTGTGTGTGAGTGCACATAAAGATAACTGTGATTGTGTAGCTCTTCTTTCCTCGCTGACTTGTGTGTATGTTTATGTGAACATAAACTTAGTCTTCCATGTAGTTTTCTTTGTTCCTTACTGCATGCTCCTAAATATCATAATCTAATATGCTTAGTAGGGCAGGTTGCTTTAACAACTGTTTTTTCAGATGGGATCTTGTTGCCTAAACTAGCCATGAATTCACCATCTTCTGCTTTAGATTGCTGAAAGTTGGGCTGTAAGCATGAGCCACCATGGTCAACTACTCATAACTTCTTTATATTCAGAAATAGTCATCATTATTTTATTTTGGGTTTTTAAGTTTCCTCTGTGAATTTGACAATTCTGACGAAGATTGAGAATAGCCCTAGCCTATGTGTATAAACATTTAGAAGGTATTTTAACAACGTGTCATTTTAGCAAAAACAGTAGTAATAGTAGGTCCAAACTTTATGGCCTCTGACCTCTCAAGCATGGGCTTTTGACCTGGTTTACAGAACATGGCTTTAATTCCCTCTTGTAGAATAGTCCTCAGATCCAGTTAGAAAGCAGTTGGTCGTCACCAGAGCAGTCATGCCACTCAGGTTGGTATTATTGTGCACAGTGTCTACCTCTGGGGAAGACATTGCTTATTGTTTTCCCAAGCAGTCATTTGCATGGTATCTTCCAGCTCTGTGAAAGTTATACAGCAGAGAGGACACTTCCCGCCTATTTCCAGCTGATTTCTCTATGTACCACAACCAAAGTGTGTTGTGTCCTCAGCAATAGGGTCTTCCCATCTGATTCTCATGGGTACAGGTTGATTATACTTACTCCAAAATGAAATGAAATGAAATGAAATGAAATCTGGAACTTCATGTGCCTCAGCTTTAAATTTTGGATTTTCTCATTAGTGATGCTCATAAAGTCTCTGCAAATATTCTAAAAATTGCAAATTTAAAAACTTCAGATAAGGACTATTGAGCCTGTATTACCTAAACAATTTTTAAATGATTTAGGTAGTTTCTTTTAAAAAGTGCAGCTCAGTGTGCTTCAGTATACTCATAAACGTTTATAACCCTATTGTCTCATTACAGAACAATTTCATTGTCCTACTCTGTAAGTCAGGGTTCTCTAAAGGAACAGAACTGATAGGACGAACGTATTTATTAAAAGAGGATTTATTAGGTTGGTTTACAGGCTGTGGTCTAGACAGTCCCAGCAATGGCTGTCAGCATTGAAAGGCTTGAGAATGCAGTAGCTGTTCAGTCCAGGAGCTTGGCTATCCCAGCAGTCCCCATCTGGTGCTGGAGGCCTGGAGGACTGCTAGAGAGTAGCTCATCTTCAGTCTCGTAGAACCCTGAAGAAGCTGTTTCTAACACTAGCAAAAGAATGCCTTAGGAACAGGATAGATGGACTTGCCAGCAAGAGTGAGGACAAGTGAGCAAAAAGCAAAGTTTCCTTCTTCCTTGTCTTTTTATCTGGGCTGCCACCAGAAAGTATGGTCCAGATCCTGGGTGGGTTTTCCTGCTTCAAAGAAGAAGATCAAGAAAATTCCTCACAGGATTGCCCAGCAGCTTGGGTTTTAGTTGATGTCCAATATAGTCAAATTGACAACCAAGCCATCATACCCACTTACATTGATTTTTTTTGTAGCAAAGATGTTATAATCCAGTTGTTTAAAAAAAAAAATTGCAGTGAGTTTCCAGAATGACGGATATGTCTTATGAAAGAGGTTCTTCCTTGGCCATGCATCTTCTGGCAAATTGTTGGTGATTTTGCCTTTTTTTTCTTGATTCATATGAGATAAGGATAAAAAATTTTCAGCCATTTTGAGCAACAGAATAAGAGTAAATTTACATTATCATATTCCTTACTCCACTTGTTAACGATATTTAGTTGGTAAGTTCTATCAGTTGATATTGGCAGTGGCCTTGGACGAAGGTACTTGTATTGTGGCCCTGTTAGAGTTATGCATTAGGTTAAGTGGAAAAAATGTACCAGTTGGGATCATAGTGGTTTCAGAACTCTTTGATCAGCCAGATAGTTCCTCATGTTTCTTTAGGTTTAAAATTGACTTTAGGTGAATGAACTACTGTTCTTTGTTATTCGTCCACGATCCATTGGTAGTGGTCCCCGTTGTTTTTCTGAAAGCCATTTCCCTCTTTCAAAAAATTCTTCTTTGTATTGACCTTTTACATGTGATTCTATTTCAGTGCTTAACTATTTAATAAATTTGCTTCCTTACTCAGCGGGTGTACGATGAAGAAGTGGAGGAGCAGGCACTCAAGGCCGAGGCCGAGAAAACCCAACAGGTACTTGTAAATCATCCTTACTTTGAATGACACACTTTGAGAAGTGAGAAAGAGGGTGATAGGACTGGGGCTGTGGGAGATGCTGCCTTTGGCAGTAGCCCAATAGAACTCTTCCATTTTTTTTCTGAAGCTTAGGCTGTTCATATGGAGATGAAATTCCTGAATTCTGGCATAGAGTAGAGTAGAGCAGAGGGCACAGGGTAAGAAGCCCAGGATTGCAGGCCGCAGAGGAAGCTTTAGCTTCTTCCCTACCTCCTCCCTTCTCTCTCCCTTTCTTCCTCTCTTTCCTCCTCTTCCTCTTCCTCCCCTTTAGAGATTTAGAAGCCACTCTTCCTCAAAGTTCATACAGAAACAGGCCGTGTACCGTGCTTGGGAAATGAATGAGGAAACGAAGTGAGGCCTGGGAGACCCAGTTTCCCGAACTTTGTGAATGTTTTACTTTTGTTCTGGCAGATGAAAATTAGATAGTAAGGTGAATATAGTTTTAGTGCATGCGCAGTTGAGGACCCCATGGGTACTACAAGCTGTGTTCGGACAGAATGGGCTCTCCAGTGAGCAGTTGTTGACTGTCATAGGACTGCAGGGAACTGATGACTTAGGACACTCACTCTCAAGCAGTTTCATTGTTGAGGCCATAGGTGGTGGTTGATCTGAACTGCATTGCATGGTTGCTGTTTTGGAAGTTCACACAAGGAGACACTTGCTGTTAAACTAGCTGGAGAAAGCTTCAAGGATGAGACTTTATCCAGATGAAGAAAGAAGGGCCAGCTAAGAGACAGTGGGGAGGCCATTCCAACAAGAGAAAGCCTGTGCTAAGGTTGTTGCTTTGTTCCGTGTTTAGTACCGGGGGTTGCACGTGGGTCCTCATGCACACTGGGCAAGCTTTCTACAACTGAGCTTCATCCCCTCCCTGTGGACTGGGTTAGTGGGAGCTAGTGGAGGTCAGAAAAGAGAAGGAAAGGAAGAAAGTTGATGAGGGCTATGTGCTTTGGAAAGCGGGCCAAGGAATCAAGGATCAGCAGTTCCTGCCTCTTCTTCTATGACTTTCCTTACACATCCTTGCTTATCCCACATTGGTGTCCACACCTAAGAAAGAGTTCTGGCCTTACTTTTGTGTGCTCTGGCAGGTACTGTTCTCCTCTCATTCAGGAAAGCAGGCAGATTTGAGTATGTTTATTGTGGAAGTCACTTTCAGTCAGCTCTGACTTCCTCTGAAAAAGTGGAAGTCACCTGCAAAGGTTGATGGTCTACCAGGAACTATTAAGAAGCAAAGCTGTTAGATTAGAATATTAGAAACCAGCTGTGGCTCTTCCTGTTCCTGGCATTTGTAGGAATGTGAATTTTATTTTTAATAGTACTCAAGCATTTGCTACTCAGCAAAATGCAATAATGTGGTTATATCAAGCCAGCATTGCATTTGGTAGTATGTAGTGAAGTATTTTCTGAGTGCCACAGGACTAGAGGAAGAATTCATTGGCAGAATGTTTGCCTAACCCATGTCAGACCCCAGGTTCTATCTCTGCTAGCCTAAAGATAGATAAGAGTCATTAAGCACATTTTTTTTTACAAATGTGTTTTCACAGACTCAGTTTTGGTTTCTAATTTGAATGTTCATCTGATTTTCCAGATGGAGAAATTGGAATTCTAAAGTGTCAGTGGATTGATGTTTGTCCAGAAAGCGACAAAACTGAGATTAAAGCTTGTACATTTACTCCAAAGTCTGTATCAGAAAGTGACTCTGTTAACATTTTGAACAAAAAGTTTTGGAGGCGGGCATGACTTTAGAGTTTCATATTGGAGACACACTGAAGGCTGTTTTGTTTGTAGGAGAAGACTCGGGAACAGAAAGAAGTAGACCTGATCCCTAAAGTCCGGGAGGCTGTGAACTATGGCTTACAGGTGCTGGACAGTGCCTTTGAGCAACTTGACATAAAGGCGGGGAACTCGGACTCTGAAGAAGATGATGCCAATGAGCGGGTGGAACTGATCCTTGAACCAAAGGTAAAGGCATTCAGTTACAAGATTATGATGTCTTGACTGCTTTGCTGGGCGTAGGGTGTGTAAGGCATGGGCATTCCCGATTTACTCTTTCTGAGAACCTTACTTGACACACTGAGCATTTCTGTGGTACAAGGTAGGGAAAAGTTGCAGGGCTTACCTCCTCCTCTTCTGAGGTTTTTAGTATTGTCTGTGGGGAAGGAGGCATTTACATGAGCAACCATCCTCAGAACCCTGAGACAAAACTGACTTATAGCCAAGAAGTTAAGGTGAAGGATGAGATTTGTTAATTGGAATTGGTTAGTTTTTTAAATTTATTTTATTTATTGTTGTTATTAGGCTTTATTTATTTATTTATTGTTATTTTTATTTTTTTTTTCTTACCCCTGGACGATTTCTCTATGTAATACTCCTGGTTGTCCTGGAACTTGCTTTGTAGACCAGGCTGGCCTCAAACTCACAGATCCACCTGCTCTTGTCTCACGAGTGCTGGGATTAAAGGTGTGCACCACCACTGCCTGGCCAAATTGAATTTTTTAATACTTAAACTTTGTCACTGAATTGTTTGTATGGGGATGTGCATGTCTCATGGCACATGACAGAGAGAGGACAATTCTGGAGTCAGTTTTCTCCTAACTTCACACAGGTTCTGGTCTGCAGGTCTTTACCCACCCAATCATCCTGTGGCTCATTTTTATTTTAAAACTGAAGTTTTATTTATTTTTAATTTTCAATAAAAGAAACACACACACACACACACACACACACACACACATATATATCTTGTACATATTTTGAAATGTCCATTTGTTGTAGAATAAACTTACTCTAACTTGTGTGTATCTCGTGTACTTAACTCATGGTAAGAATACTTAAAAAATCTCTCAACGATTAAAAAAATACAATGCATTTTATTAACTATAGTCAACATGTTGTATTGTTATAGATTGATCTTATTTCCTCTAACTGACGTTTTTTGGTTTTTTTTTTGAGATTATAATTTAATTACAATGTTTCTCTTTTTCTTTTCATTTTTATACCTCTCTCTGCTTTCCTTCAAATTCATGATCTCTGTCTTCATTGTTAATATGTACCTATTTATAACCTGTGGAGTCCATGTAATGTTAACTTGTATGTATGTTTCCAGGACTGACCATTTGGCGCTGGACAGCCAGTTGGTGTGCTCTTCCTGGGGAGGACCACCTTTCCCCCTCCCAGCTTTTCTCAGTTGCCTGTAGTTACTTGTGTAGGGTTCAGGCCTCATGGGATCCCCACCCCTCAACCCGCTATGCAGTTTGGCATGTTTGATGGTATTGGTGTCATTCTTGTTTAGCTCACGTTTTGGGCCAACTGAAGTTTTGTGCCCTTTGAACAGCCTCTCTCCCTTTTGTTCCTAGACTTTAGGGTAGAAAAGGTGTTCTGGGTTGGGGCTAGATGAATAGAGAAACTCCTAAGGAGCAGATAATTCTGTGGCTCGTGCTAAGGAAGACTTCAGAAAGGCATTTGGTTTGTTTTGTTGTTTGGGATGTGAGGTAAAGCCACTAGGAACTTCCTGTACAGGCTTCCTCTTGGAAGTTAGCAGTGGGTCTAATGGTGTAGGACTTCCTCCTGATCCCCAGGAGAGGGGCTGTGGCCAAGGGCCAGTGTCTCAGAGGGACAGCCAGTCTTTTCCCCCTGCCGTGGAAATAGGACCTAGTTGTCAGGTGGAATGCTGGCTTGGCTCTCAAGTTTGACTTGTATGCTATGGGTGGGTGCTGTGCAGAGTCCTTCACTGCTCTTGTATGGTGTGGATGGGTGCTGTGAAGAGTCCTTCACGACTTCTGCTGCTCTGTTACTGGCTTCACTTTGTCACTGTCCCTTTCTGAATGCTTAGTGTTGTCAGCTGGGAGTAGGGTGGAGACATTCTTCCGTTTCTGAGGCTGCTGTTTTCTCCCAAACAGATACTCTACTCCTCAGTCTTTGGACTATTTAATTTGTCGTGCTAACTATAGATAATTTGCTTAGTGGCATTGTCTCCTACTTTACTTTATGGACATCTAAGCCAGCTGTCTCTTTGCTCTGCTGCAGGCTTAAGAAATCCCTCCCAGTCCCCATAGTGCCTTGTCTTGTTCCCTCCGCTCCATCCAATCTGGGTTTGTCTACTATTGTCTCAGCATCTGATAACATTTGGGCTATTATCGATGATTTTCAAAATAAGTATGTGTTTTTATGTGTAAGGTAATATTTAAGTAGTATTGCTCAGCCAAAGAATTAAAAAAAAATTTAAAGATAGAGTCATATGTTGTAGTCTTGGCTGGCCTAGAACTTGCAGTATTGCTGTCTGTTCAGAAGACATCTTTAGTATGTAAATTTGTATGTTTACAAAGGGAGGCCCACCAGTACTGGGCTTTCTGTGTGCTTGCTTTTGAGTAAGGGGAGGGTAGGCCTGACACGGCTCTCAGGCTTCCTTGGCCTCCTCGGGAACATTTTCTTGGGAGGTTATATTTTCCTCATTTGGTTACTGTTGTAAACCTTTCCCAGACCTTGCTAGTGTCTCTATCACTGAGGTATATGGGGAGGGAGTCAGCTTTGTTGTTATCTTTACCTAGAATTTAATGTTTTAAAAATCAGTGATGTTTAACCTTGCCATGTTTCTTGTTTTCTACTTTTGTGTATCACCTTAACTTGTTTGAGATAGTCAGATGCAGCAGAATGATTTCAAGCCATGTGTTTAATGGCTGTGCCTTTCCTTCCTTGAAGGACCTCTACATTGACCGCCCTTTGCCCTATCTCATCGGGTCAAAGCTCTTCATGGAACAGGAAGATGTAGGGCTTGGAGAGCTCTCCAGTGAAGGTACTTTTTCTCACCAATATTTTTGTCATGTTTAACATAGCTTAACTCTTGGTGTTAAAATAATTAAAACTTTCTATTAACATTACAAGAGCAGTGGCGAGATTCCCCAGACCCTCACTCAGGTGTGCCAGCTAACGTTTCACTCTGTACTTTCATTCTCTGTCTGTATACCATAATTTGTCTGGCCCTCCGTTACCCTAATGTTCTTGATATGTTTTTAAGAACAAGGACATTTTCTTAACATAACCACACTGTAAAGTGGTCAGTTTCACGAAGTTTTACTGTTAGCCTCTTTGGTTGTATTCAGATTTTGTCTCTTGTCCCATTTCTGTCTTTTCCTACCTCTGTCACCTTCTCTGGTCTAAGACTCGGAGCATTTAGTTGTTGAATTGCTCTAGTCATCTTCTATTTTAATTTCATTTACATTTTTTATGTTTATTTATTTATTTTTTTATGTATGTGTGTGTGGACAGCCTATGGGAGTCAGTCTCTGTTCCATCATGTGAGTTCCAGAGACTAAACTCCAATCTCAGGACGGGTGGCAATTGCCTTTACCTGTCATCGCTAGTCAACTTTTAGTCTGATACTGTTTCTTCATTTCTTTGTAACCTTGACATCCATGTAGAATAAGGCCAAGTTATAAATTTTTTTTAATGCATGGGAGGTGCTTTGAAATTGTATTAGTAACAAAGATGCTTTCATTCCATTAAGTGGCACTTAAAGCCTCTTTGATGCTGTTGTGTTTGGCTTCTTTGAGAAGGAACTACAGATATTTTCTGGTGAATTGGTGTTGACTTTTACACTCTTCCTGACAGAAGGCTCTGTAGGCAGCAACCGGGGAAGTATTGTGGACAGTGAGGAAGAGAAAGAAGAGGAGGTAAGGACATGGTATGACCACGTCATGGTGACAGGAAGCTTAGGATGTGTGGAGCAGGCTAGGCATGTAACATGCTTTAGAATTAGTGAACTGTTTTTTCCCAACTTAAGGGGCAGAGTCTCAAGTGTTTTCTTAGGGTTGAAATTCTTATTTGTAATTTATACAGAAAAAAGTAAGGGAAACTGCTTTGATCTCTTACCATTACCCACCTGCCCTCCTTTCTACCAAATTCCTTCACATCCCACAGCTTAGACACTGTGGTACAGTCTCTGCCTGAAACTTAGTCTTGGAATGTGTCTTTGAATAATCCTAGAAAAAACTAAAGAGCTGCAGTAAACAACTTTTTAAAAGATTTTATTATTGTTATTCTTAGTGTGTGTGTGTGTGTGTGCACGTGCATGAACAACTTTGAAAGATTTATCATCATCATTATTACTGTTATTTGTGTGTGTGTGTGTGTGTGTATATGTGCGCGCGCACGCGCGCGCGCGCACGCACACAAGGGTGCAGGTGCCTGTGGAGACCAGAAGAGGATGTCAGATCCCTTAGAACTGGAGTTACAGGTAGTTGTGAGCTGCCTGATGTAGGTGCTAAGAACCAAATTCTAGTCCCTTGCAAGAACAGCATACTCTCTTAATTTTTTAAAGTTAATCAAAGCATCTACTTCATGTTCGCTTGCTAGTGTTTTAAGGTCCACAGTGTAAAATCTTCATCTAGAGTCTGGGGCCTTGAATTGTTCCTTCAGACAGTGATGAGTATGAGGTTCTAAAAGGAGACCAAATTTTCATTTCTTAATTGTTCTCCCACGCCTCCCCCTCCTGCATTTCTTTCTCCAGCCCTGCCAATAGAAATCTTAGCTAGCAATAGAAATAAACTTGCCTGTTACTTTGCTGTAGATAATTATCTGCTGGGTCCTTTGTTTTTAGCTGTCAGTGTAGCAAACACTGATGTGCAATTCTTGAGCTTAATGAAGTAGTTATCCTACTAGAGGGAACACAGAGATTGTAGTCCAAAATGTCAAGCAACCCAAACCAACCTCTGATTAATCAAATAATCTTTCTTCACATCTGAAGGTTAGAATTGGGAAATACAAGTAATATAAATGAGAGCTATTTAAATGAAACACAAACATTATGGCAGCTAGACAACTCTTGCAATATTGCCAGTCATTCATCTTGTCTGCTACTTAAGGTGACTGAGTATAAGAGCTTTTCCTGTGCGCGACACAGCCAACTTACCTCAGAGACGGATGTGATCTTTTCTGTGTTAACAGCAAAACATTTTCACCCACAGGAATCAGATGAAGATTTTGCTAGTCGAAGTGACAATGAACAAAACCAGGTAAAGCTCATGTAAAATGAATTCATTTTAAAGCTTTAGCCGAAGTATCCCATGTATACTAAACTTACTATTCCTTCTGCTTGGCACTAGGGGTGAACCTAGGCTCTGTGTGTTTGGCAAGCTCTGTACCATATTTATACTCCAAGTCTCCTAAACTGACTTTTGAATGCTATAGTGAGGATTTCTCATGCTCACTGCTAGTTTTCTCTTAGTATGTCATAGATTTAGGCTTGCCACCTCCTTTGGGTATTACCTTTTCCAAAGTTTACTCCTTTTTAATAGCTCCTTTTAATCATCACTTCCTGCTCTTGTTAAGACTAATTTACATTCCTCTAATAATGAAGATTTTCAATATTCTAATACTTTGCTTTGATATTTTTGAACCTTTATTTTGTTAAAAAAGCAAAGGCAGGCAAATCTCTGAGTTTGAGGCTAGCCTGGTCTACAGAGCGGGTTTCAGGTCAGCCAAGGCTACAGAGAAACCCTGTCTTGAAAAACCAAAACAAACAAACAAACAAAAAGTAAATCTTTTCTTTCTTTCTTTTTTTTTTTTTTAACTTTAGTTTTTTGGTTTTTCAAAATAGATAGGTTTTCTCCTGTGCTGTCTTGGATGTCCTAGCACCCACTCTGTAAGCCAGGCTAGTCTTGGACTCAGAGAGTTCCACCTGCCTCTACCTGCTGAGATTAAAGATACGGGCCACCACTGCCCAGCTAGTTTCTAATGAATAAATCGTGTGGAGTATGTTCGAAGTGTGGTTACCCTTTTTAAGGGGAGAGATTAAAAATCGACCGTGTCGCCTTTTCAGTTTGATGACTTGCCTCTTGTGATTCTGTTTTGCATTCTCAGCATACCACACAGATGAGTGATGAAGAAGAGGATGATGATGGTGACCTTTTTGTTGACTCCGAGAAGGAGGGGGATGATATTGAGGACATTGAGGAAAATGCTAAGTCTGTAAGTATGGTTATCCCTTGATGAGGTCTTAGAAGTGGTGTTTACACATTGCTCCTTAATAGCGTATTTTTAATTTGTGTGTGTAGCCAGAAGTAAATGGTGGAAGACTTCCTCAGTCATTCTCCCCCTTGTTTAGACTCAGGGTCTCTCACTGAACCTGGGCCTTACCAGGATAAACTAGCTGGCCAACAAGCCCCAGGATCCTCTTGTCTCTGTTTCCCCAGCTCTGAGATCACAGGCACACATAGCCACTTCTTGATTTTCATGTGAGTTCCAAGGCTCTGGACTCTGGTTCTCAAGCTTATGCAGAAAGCATTGTACTGATTGAGCTATCTCTGTAGCTCCCATATTTGTAATTGAATTTTTTTTCTTTAAAGATTTGTCTTATTTTTTAAGTGTGTTTTTGGCGTATCTGTGTGACTGTATTTACACACATATGTATTGGGTTCCTGGGAAGACCAGAAGAGGGTATTGGATTTCTTGGAGCTGGAGTTACAGGTTATGAGACACTTGACATGGGACCCAACCTTAGGTCCTCTGCAAGAGCAGTGAGCACCATCTCTCTTGTCCTTGATTTATAGTTGTATTAGTGGCAGTAAGTGTCCCTGTGTCTTCAGTTGCCTTATGAGTGCCATTTTCTTCTAATGCTAAGTCAGCTCGTTGGGGATATACATTCAGCTTCAGAATTTTGAGTTCAGGTACTCTTCCATCTCCCTCCATTCTTCATGCTGGTTTTCTTAGCTTTTTCAAGTATTTTAAAAAATAAAGAAGTTAAGAGTATCTTCTTTTAAAAAGATAGTTTTGTGAATTTGTTGCTTAGCTGAGCTCTATAGGATCCATGTGTTTAAATTCATTGTTAAAGTCCTGTTTTTGCACCTGTCTTCATACATACATAAATAAAAGTAAAATAAACCTTAAAACCTTAGAAGAGAAAAAAAAAGCCCTGTTTTGTTTGTAGTTTTATTATTTTATGACTCTTGATAGAATTTTGTTAAATGTCAAGAAGTAAACTGTACTAATTTGTTAGAAAATAGTGATTCTTTTTTTTTTTTTGCCTGTAGAAAAGACCTACATCTTTCGCAGATGAGCTGGCAGCTCGGATCAAAGGAGATATCTCAAATCAGCTGAAAGAGGAACAGATAGGTGAGTTCTGAAGTCAGGTCAATGGGGTGGTTGGTTAGTGGTATTCAGTAGTCTGCTTGTGTGTGCTCACACACATGTTCTCTGTCTGTCTCTCTGTGTTTATGTGTCTTTCTGTTTTTTGGAGACAGGGTCTCATATATTCCATGCTGGCCTCAAATATGTAAGGCAGGCAAGGAAGGGTGTCTTGAATTCCTGATCTTCTTGCTTTCTTTTTTGAGTGCTGGGATCATAAACATAAGTCACCATACCCAAACACAGGGTTCGCCAATGTTAGGCAGACATTTTGATTCTTGATCTTTTGTCATTGTTTTTTTAGACTCCTTTATTGTTGTTCTTTTACATTTTATTCATTTAACCGGGGTGGGGGCCATGTGCATGCCTTGATGTGTGTGCAGAGTTGGTTTTCTCCTCCCTCTTTCTACCTTGTGGGTCTGGTTGTCAGGCCCGGTGGTAAGCACTTTGACCCTTTAAGCCAGTGGTTCTCAACCTTCCTGATGCTGCAGACCTTAATGTGGTTCCTCATGTTATGATCACCCCCAACTATGAAATTCTGTTGCTACTTCATAATTGTAATTTTGCTACTGTTATGAATCATAATGTAAATATCTGTTTTCTATGGCATTAGGCAACCCTTGTGAAAGGGTCATTTGACCCCAAAGGGGTCGCAGTCCACAGGTTGAGACCCACTGCTTTAAGCCATGTCAATGGCTCTTAAGTTCTGCTTGATAATCAGATGCTCCGAGTATCCTACCCCACTCCCAGTACATATGTATATCTATGTAACACTTTACATGCATGAAATATGGGAACCCCAGAGAACTGTGGACTGCGGATTGTGAATCCATGGCTTAACAGTAACTCTTAAATTTTGACTAGTAAAAATGTACTATCCAGTGCATTCTAGTTATTTAACAGAGTAGAAAGGTAGAGTAATTTCTTTTTTAGCACAGTCCTGATATGCAGGTGACCTGGCAGCCTTCTGCCTTATAGAGACACTCCCTTGAGGAAGTGCCCTAATGGAGCTGAGATACGAACTTTCGTGTCTTGCTCTTGGCCTGTGTCATGAGGATGCAGACTCAAGCAGAGAATCAGTACCTGTATAAGAAGAATGCTGAGTATTGTAAAAGCTACAAGAGTCTCATAAGTCTTATGCTCAGCAGATGGAAAACTTCAGAAGACAATGAAGGAGAAGAAGGAAAGGCGAACACCTCCAGATGGTAAGCCCCTCACTCACTAGGAGCCTTTATGTAATGTAAAAGTCTCAGGGTTAAGCGTTGACAAGTAGGTCTGTCTCCATGCACTTAAAGTGTCTGAAAACACGTTTTAGGGTGCCAGCATGGAAGAAAAGCGAGTGCAGAGTGATGCTTGTGAGTATTTGAATTGCTAGTCTACAGTAGGCATTGCCTGTCTTTCTAGATGGTTTTTAGATGTGCAGGAACTATGGGTTGTTAAAGTTTTCCATAAAGATTGTGTATGACCCTTCCATATTAAGTAGTGGCATCTATTGTGTTCCCTTGCCATTGTCTCCATCTATAGGATTGTTTTCCTTTCTCTAAACTTTTGCATGTGGCAGTTGAGCTGTATTCTTGCTTTGAAGTAAGTCAGTCTAAGAGATTGGCCTAAGGAATCACTGTTGTCTCCAGATATTGCTCACTTGAGGATGTCAAATACTCCTTGCGGTACAGCTTCATTAAAGTCCATGCCAACACTGTATATGGTATAGAGGCAACCCCAAGAATTTGGATTCCAAACCCATCTTTTCCCCCCTCATCCTAGTATTTTTGAGGCAAAGTCTTGCTATATAGCCCAAGCTAGTTTGGAATTCCTATGTAGCTCAGGCTAGCTTCAATCCCACCCCGCCACCCAGGCTGTCCTTGAACTTTGATTCCTTTTACCTCAGCCTGCTGCATGCTGGGATTGCAGGCAGTGTGGCACCACCTCATGCACACCCATTTTAATGCTCCCTGTGCAACATTGCTTTCTGTCAGATGAAGAGGACATCTTGTTTCCACCCCCCAAGTTGACTGATGAAGACTTCTCACCGTTTGGCTCTAGAGGTGGCCTCTTCAGGGAAGGACAGGGACTTTTTGATGATGATGAAGATGAGGTGAGGTGGGCGAATGAACGAAGCTCTTTGTATCTGTGCCATTGCATGTGTAAGGAAGAAATCTATGTTTTTGTTTGAGAAAAGTAGCTTCCTATTAGTTACTCCTTTCATTTGGGGGGACATGTTGAAGTCAGAACCACAGAGTGAGAAATACTGTATCTCTTGATGTCTTACTATCCTTTGACGTGAGGAGAGGCTGTGAGAGGATCAGTAGTGATAATGTACTTGAGTTAGCGGTATGTTAGCCTCTTCCATCTTTTTATTTAATTCTCGACAAATTAAGTTCATTTTGCTCTCATCTGAACTTTGCAACTGTTCTTTGGCAGGACAGTAAACACGTAGCTTCAAAGTATATAATACTTCTCAGAAATCTTCAAGTTCAGCCTTGTTTATCTCTGTATTTTAAAATATCCTCTGTCTTACCACAACCAGAGTGACCTCTTCAGGGAAGCCTCCCGGGATCGGCAAGCACAAGCTCCCGTTAGTGAAGGTAGGGTTGGGGATGACTACTTTTCCCTTGCATGCTCTCCTAGCTGGCTTTCTATTTCTGTGATAAATACCATGACCAAGAGAAGCTTGCTGGGGGGGAAGGTCTTCATTTATCTTTGCAGCCTATAGTCCATCATGAAGTCAAGTCAGGTCAGGAACTCATGGAAGGCAGGAACTAAAATTTAGGCCATGGAGGAATGGTACTTCCTGACTTGCTTTCCAGACTTATATATAGCTGTTTCTTATTCTCTCTCAGGACCATCTAGCTATGGGTGGCATTGCTCACAGTGGGCTGGGCCCTCCACATTAATCATAAATCAAGAAAGTGCTCCACAGACCTCCCTATAGGCCAATCTGATGGAGGTGGTTTCTCAATAGTTTCTCTTTCCAGACAACTCTATCTTCTATCAAGTTGACAAAAAACAAAAACAAAAACAAAAAAGCAAAACAAACAACAACAACAAAAACCTTTCCAGCAAACAAGTTCTAAATCTCATTCTATTGGGAGACAGAACACCCAAGGCTTTATTTCTGTTAAGCTGAAAGTTGTTTTTGCCTTGAAACAGTTGAAGACAGTTTGTCTTCGCCAGTTTCTTTCTTAGGAACAGACAACAGTACCATCTTCAGACCCACATCAAACATTTGCCTCTTAGAGGTTGATAAGATAGTAAAAAAGTGTTTGCGAGCTTTGCTGAGGCCAGCTTTACTATAATGACATTTAATTCCAGGGAACATTGCTTGTGTTGATTATATCAGTTGGCCATCAATAATTCCTCTAGGTGGCATCTATCAGAATCATCTGTAGGAATTTTTAAAAGCCCAGAGTGTTTTTTTAGGAACTACAATTTTTATTCCATCAGATTTTAAGGAGTCCCTTAGGCATTGGGATTATTCTTTGTTGGGGCCATCCTTATCTTGCTGTCGTGTTGGTTTACTTATTTTTCTTGTTTAACTTGCTACTTTTATTTTCTCCACTACCATCTCACAGGTTTTTACTGTTCCCTTCACCAGTTCATCTCACTGAGCTGGAAAGGAGAGCATTAGCCCTGTCTTAAAAGACCGTGCTTGCTCTGTGCCTGGCTCCCCCAGATAGCCTCGTTAGCTGCTTGTTGCATCTTCCATGGGAGTCACAGTTTAGACTGTGTTAATCCTAAGGAAAAAACTGCTGATGTCAGTCAAAATGAAAAGAACTCAATACTTTTTAAAATATTTAGGAACAATTGTCCTTTTTAAAAAAACCTGTTTAGGTTTGTACCATGTTGCATGTACTCCAGAGAAGGGCTGGGCTGTTGGTATTTTTGAGACAGTTTTGTATGTAGTCCTGGTTGGTGTGGTACTTACCATGTAGCCCCGATACAGGACTGTCCTCCTGCCTCAGCTGCTCAAGTCTTGTGATTACAGGTGTGTCCTATCATGCTCAACAAGTCTGGTGAAATGATTGACCTTTCTTCCTTATTTTAGAATCTCCATCCCCCAAACCTGGAAAGAAAATCCCAGCAGGGGCTGTTTCTGTATTTTTAGGTAACAGGGTTTATTTCTTTGTGTGTGTGTGTGTGTGTGTGTGTGTGTGTGTGTACTGTATGCACACATGATGTGAGGGGAAGCATCTGCCTGCTTATGTCAAGGGAAGGTGACAGATGCCCTGCTCTAGCGCTCTCTTCCATATTCCCTTGAGACAGGGTCTCACACTGAACCTCCACTAGGCTGGTGGACAGTAAGTCCCAGAGAGTCTCCCAACCCCCTGTGCCATCACTGGGGTGACAGGCACAGGTACCAGCCACACCCTGCTTGTCTTCTGAGTTCTGGGGATTTAGAATGTTTCATGTGTCTAGAATAAGCACTTACCTGCTGAGCCATCACCGCAGCCAGCACTCTTAAGAACTGTATAAATTCCATTTTGTCACCTTTTTTATAAGGACTGGCTAGGAATTGGAGGTACCCAGGAGCCCTAGAAGGCATTGGAGAGTTTATAACTAGAGCTTGGGTACTGATGATATGAGCTCACGTTCTGTGTGAGGTCAGAGGTGTTGGGGTGGGGGATGTGACGGATTGGTAGAGTGTAGCTAGAGTTTTCCTGCCTGGCCCATGGTCAGGATAAATCTCTTTCACCTGCCAGTCCCACAGCCGCTCAGACCCAACCAAGTAAACACAGAGACTTATATTGCTTACAAACTGTATGGCCGTGGCAGGCTTCTTGCTAACTGTCCTTATATCTTAAATTTATCCATTTCTATAAATCTATACCTTGCCACATGGCTCGTGGCTTACCAGCATCTTTACATGCTGCTTGTCCTGGCGGTGGCTGGCAAAGACTCCCTCTGCCTTCCTGTTCTTTTTATTCTCTCTGTTAGTCCCGCCTATACTTCCTGCCTAGCCACTGGCCAATCAGTGTTTTATTAGCAACACATTTGCCATACAGAACATCCCACAGCAGTAGAGCACTCATGTAGTATGCGCATGGTCCTGGTTTCCTCTCAGCTCTGCAGAGGGCTGCAGGGGTGAGGGAAAGGAGAGAAGGAAAGGAGGAGGAAGGGGAGAGAGAGGGAGGGAAAGGCGTGAGGGGATCAGTGCAGTTTCTGGAGTGGTCAGGCAGTCTGTGTTGTGGTTGAGTTCTCCAACACTAACACAAAAGTTGCTTCATTTTCTCAATGTGTTTTGTAGATGAACCTAACTCATGAGTGGTGCTGTATGTAGTCAGGAGGCTTACTCCGGCTCATAGCTCTGATTGTCTTCCATCCACAGGGTACACTGATGTGTCTGGGTCCACTTCTGCTCCATCATTGAAGGAGTTCCAGAAACATGAGCAGCCCACTCCACGGAAGAGTCCACATCTGCCAACTCCTGCTGGCCTCTTTGATGACGATGATGATAATGACGATGATGATAGCAACTTTTTTGTGCCATCTTCTAACAAACCTTCCAAGACTGGTACTACTTTCAGCCTAATTCTGGGAACTTAGAGAAGAACATTGATCTTGCAAGGCAGTGGTGGCGCACCTTTAATCTCAGCACTCCATTTGAGGGTTCAAGTCCAGGACAGCCAGGGCTATAAAGAGAAACCCTGTTGAAAAAACAAAACAGAAAAGAGTGTTGAACTTAAAGGGACACAGCTCTTCACGTTCAGTGTCTTGCAGTTCCAGAATGCCTTGCTGAGCATTGCTGTCACTGTCGTGTCTGTGCTTAAATCACGCCACAACGTTGGGGGTTCCTAACAGGCCAGTCTTTCCTGCGCTGGAAACTAATTACTGATCTTCTTTATAGGGAGCTGAATTTCTTCTCCTGTATTTTTTCCCAAAGATTCTGCTCCTGCTTTTTAAATTATAGACAGAAATTTAGTCATACTTCCTCCTAGCAGCTCTGGGTAATTACATGAGCAGAAGATTGCATGCTGGGTGCTTCATTCCCACCTTTTCTTTCTCTGCCAGAGAGCTCAGATGATCCTTGGCCTCGTCCTCCCATAGCATTTGTGGTCTGTTGTCTGCTCCGTGCTCTTCCCTCCTCTGAAGTCCATGTTGAAGTCTCTCCTATAAGTCCTTTGTTTTTTAGTGTGCAGATGTGTCTCCCGGGAGCCTGCATTTCTAACACTCTCTTGACCACAGCACCAGCTCCAAGTTCACATCTGCAGAAACAAGACTTACATTCATCAGGTGGTGTTCTTGAAGAGAAGGGTAGATCCTGAGGTGCACATAGTTTCAGCAGTTGGATTAAGGAGAAGATGGCGTCAGGAAAAGATAAAATCAGAATGTGTTAGAACATGATGTCTGCAGTAACTTTCCAGGGTTAGGGGCAGAGTACACAGATAGAAGCAGAAGTGTGAGGGAAAGCGCTAACTTCATCGTTTTAGAAAACTGGAGAAATATGCAGTGAGCTCAGTGGACAGACTTAAATGGCAATAAATGAATGTAGAAGTGCATTCTTCAGCCTTGAAGGGCTCTCAACATCTTAGCAAACATTTGTACAGCTCTCTGAAACTATGCCTTACTCACTGACACATGGCTGTTCTTGGAGAACAAAAAGTAGAAAACCACTCAGGTTTTCCAGAGCCAGGAAACCTGTGGTGTTTCCATTTGGTGGATCTTTGCAAAGTTGTTGAAAAGAATGAGGGGCTGGAGAGATGGCTCAGAGGTTATGAGTACTTGCTACAAAGTTCTGAGGACCAGGTTCTGATCTCAGCACCCGTGTAACAAGCCTGGAATCAAGTGCATGCCTGTAACCCCAGCTCTAAAAGGGACAGAGATAGAATCACTGGGGTTTGCAGGCTTTCAGCCTAGTAGAGAAAACACAAGCCTCAAGTTCAGGAAAAGATCCTGCCTCAAAGGAATATGTAGTAATAGGACACCTAGCACCTTCTGATCTCTGTGTACATGTACAGATGCTCATACACCCCATACATGAGTATACCCACACACAAACACATAAATAAATATCCCCCATACATGAGCATACACACATGCAAACATGTATGTGAATAAATAGCCCCCATACATGAACATACATACACACAAACACATAAATGAAAGTAAATATCCCCTGTACATGAGTATAAACACACGCAAACACATAAATGAATTCCCCCATACACGAGCATATGTAAACACATAAATGAATAAATAAATATCTCCCATACATGAGCACACACACACACAAACACAAATAGATAAATAGATGAATCTCGTAAAAAGTAAAAAGAATGAGGTATTTACTTTTCTACTTGGGAATATTTCCTCTGTACATTAAATGGAAAACACAAATGGTAGGCCATTTTGCTCAGATTATTTAAACTTTAGTCTTATAAAACTTTAGCTAACATTAATACACGAAGTAGTAGGAGATTTAGAAGCATGTATACCAAACTCTTCTGTCTGTCTTGTGTGGCTGGTCAGACAAGGGGAATTTTAGCATTTGCTTCCATCTTTTTCTGTATAGTTTGGTTTTTAATAAAAACAGGAGTCATGCTCACATCTCCTTCCTAGAACTATTCACTTTTTGGTGCTTTAAAGTGATCTTTCTTTTGAAGTCCCATCATAGGGTGCTTCTGCATGGATGAGTGTGTCATTCGGGTAGTTAATGTCTGTCTTGCTTTGAGTACCAGGGAGATAGAACTAGGGAGAGTAGCTCAGTGGCAGAGCATGTAACTGGCACATGGCTCTTCCTGGTTAGTCCTTGGAATTGCAGGGAAAAGGAAAAGGAAAAATAGTGAAGGAAGAGCATCTTTGTATTTCTCTGTAAATGATCAAGAAATAATATGCCTTTTAGATTTATCTTTGGGAGTTTTTTTTTTTTTTTTGGTCTGGATTTGCAGTAGGATTTTGATGTAATTTTATGCTGTGGTTTCTTTTTTTTAAGACAAAATCAAGTCCACTGCCATTATCTTTGATGACGAGGAAGGAGATCTCTTCAGAGAAAAAGCATCGGCTCTGCCAGAGGCTTCTGTGAGTCAGACAGATGAACACAGAGATAAAACGGTAAGGAGGGGCAGATCGTGGGGTATTAGCCTGGGCATCTTACAATGGCAATTTATGTGGATCTCAGAGGGATATATAATTCTCTTTCATGCTATGGCTCTTGTTGGCTTCCTGTTGCTGTGATAAACACTGACCAAAGCAACTAAGGGAAGAAGAGGCTTATCTGGCTTACAGGATGTAGTCCATCCTTAAGGGAAGAAACCAAGGGAACCACTCAAGAGGAGACTGTAGAGGAATGCTGCTGGCTTACTTGCTTTCACTGTCAGCCGCCTTTCTTTCTTTCTTTTTTTTTTTTGTTTTTGTTTGTTTGTTTGTTTGTTTGTTTTTCTTTCAAGACAGGGTTTCTCTGTGTAGCTTTGTGCCTTTCCTGGAACTCACTCTGTAGCCCAGGCTGGCCTCGAACTCACAGAGATCCGCCTGGCTCTGCCTCCCAAGTGCTGGGATTAAAGGCGTGCGCCACCACCGCCCGGCCTTCAGCCGCCTTTCTTACACAGCCCAGGCCCACCTTCCCAGAGGTGGCGCTGCCCACAGTAGGCTGGGCCCTTCTACATCGATTAGCTATCAAGAAAATGCCTGACAGACATGCCTGCAGGCTGATTTGATGGAAGCAGTTCTTCAGTTGAGTTCCTTCTCCAAAAATGTGCCAAGTTGACAATCAAGAATAGCAGCCACATTTATATTAAGAGCTTTGAACATAAAATTGAAAGACACAATGAAACTCCAAATTTACCAGATTCACATATAGTGAGGATTTACCAAGTAAGTGTCTGAAACTTGTGCAAACTTACTGTTTTCAGAACTATTTGTAAGGAATTTGTAGTCATTATGATGTTTTACCACCTACATGTTTTATTAGGCAGCTCTTGGAAAACTGTTTTATGACCAGATGCCATTGTCATTGGCCAGGGGTTGGCAGTAACTCTATAGAGAAATCTGATGTTAGTCTGCATTCATGAGGTTCCAGTTTGCCCTGAAATTTCCTTTATAAAATCATACCCAATATAATACTGATTTAAAATGACTTCATACATAGTCTGTATTCTGTTTTTTTTTGTCTCTTGTCCCACAGATGTCACACAGGTTTTTTTCTTTCTTTAGTGTGTGTGTTTCTGTGTCTGTGATATATATGTATGATGTATCTATGCAGGCACACGAGTGCCATAGTGTGCATGTGGAGGTCAGAACAACTTTGAGTAGTCAGTTCTCTGCTTGTACCATGACTTACCTCAACCTCACAGTTCTGCCTCTGTCTCCCCAGTGGTGAGTTTACAAGCATGTATCATCCTTAGACCTGGCTTCCTTGTCATTTGTAAAGCATGCTATATTAGTCAGTGTTTCTAGAGGAACAGAAGTTACAGAATGAATGTGTGTGTGTGTGTGTGTGTGTGTGTGTGTGTGTGTGTGTGTGTATGTACATATATTTATATTTATAAAGGGGATTACTAGAATGGCTTACAGGCTGTGGTCCAGCTAGTCCAACAATGACTGTCTGCCAGTGGAAGGTCCGAATCCAGTAGTTGTTCAGTCTGCCAGGTTGGATGTCTCAGCTGGTCTTCACTATATGCCAGAATCCCAAAGAAGTAGGCTCTAATGCCAGTGAAGGAATGGACTTGCCAGGGAGAGTGACAGCAAGCAGGTGAAGAGAGAGAAAGCTTCCTTCTTCCACGTCCTTTATACAGGCTGCCACTAGAAGGTGTGGCCCAGATTAAAGGTGGATCTTCCCACCTCAAAAGATCTGGATTAGTGGTATATCTTCCCACTTCAAAAGATCCAGATTAAAAGTAGGTCTTTCCATTTAAAATGATTTAATTGGGAAAAAATCCCTCCCAGGTGTGCCCTGCTACTTGGGTCTTAGTTAATTCCAGATGTAGTCAAGTTGACAGCGAAGAGTAGCCCTCACACCTGCCTCGTTTCGTCACATCCTTGTTTCGCCCTCACAACTACCAGAATACCAGCATTCAGAATCATCGCGGTCCCTCGACCAGCTTGCCCTTTCGTCTGTCCCTTTTGTGTGCTGTGTGACAGAGGACATGCTCCCATGTGCACACACAAGGTGTCTCTGTGTGACAGAGGACATGCTCCCATGTGCACAAGATGAACCCTGAGCTTGTCCGGTTTGTGCCATCTCACTGCTCTGGGGCCTCATCAATCTGAGAAACATATTTTCTAGTGAGACTGTGTCTTCTCTGTTGCTAATTTATGCCAGTTTTTAAATTCTTTGTCATGGTACTTCTGTATAAAATCTTTGTGTGAACATTATACAAATGAAGGTCCCAGGCATGTTTAGTCACTTTGTTTGGTACCTTCTCACAGTAGAGGCGGGGACATTTTCTGAACAAATGAATGAGCTTGTTTCCATGTCTCTTACTTGCTGACAGTCTATTTTTTTTCCTTCTTTTTTGGTGGGGATCCAACTAGATCACCTTCCCTTCCAGCAGAAATCAAAAGCTCGTGTCAGAAACAAAGACTCAGAAAGGTTTGTTTTCAGATGAAGAGGACTCTGAGGTACGAAATTCTTTTCTTAGTTCTGGAGGTTCATCTATAGATAAAACAGTAATAACTTTCTGAATTAGTGTGTCAGCAGAGGTTTAAGACTTTATTAAGTAGTTCAGTTCTTATTTTGAAAATAATCTCTTGGGCTAGGAATAATTCAATGATATAAAATAACTGTTTGGCATATACAAGACCCTATATTTTCTTGGAAATACGTGATCTTCAGAAAGCAACATATATATATACACACACACACACACAGTACCTTAACATTTCCCTTAACATTCTTAAATTTAAGACTTTTTTGGTTCACAATTGTGATAAGATGCTTATATGAGAGAAGAAATCAGCCTGCTCCTTCCTTTAATGGCAGTGTGACTTACTAGTGAGTTTGTTCGCACTGTGATACATACTCAGCACAGCTTTTGCTTTTCATTGCTGGTGACAGATGACAGGTTGTGGGTAGGAAGACTCAAGCAGCTTGGGCTTCTGTCCTTATGCAGTGAGTCTCTAAGCATGGCAGGTTCAGGAAGTGAGGCCTATTTCTGGTGATTCAGCTCCTGAGAGTGTCAGATAGAGGCTGTGCTGCCTTTTTCATCTCAGTCTTGGAAGTTGTCCTAGTTAGCTTTTCTTGGCTGTGATAAAACACTGATGAAAAGCAACTTGGGGAGCAAAGGGTCTATTTCATATTACAGGTTGTCCATTATTGAGGAAAGCCAAGGCAGGAACTTGAGCAGAGACCAAGGATAAGGTCTTACTGTTTATTGGCTTACCCTCTCCTGCTTGTACCCAGCCAGTTTTCTTGTAGAGCCCAGGACCACCTGCGTAGGGATGGCGCTGCCCACAGTGGACTGGGTCCTCCTACATCAATGAACAATTAAGATAATACCCCACATATATGCCTGTAGTCCAATCTGATGAAGGCAGTTACTCGGTTGCGGACCTGTCTTCCTTGGCATGTCAAAAGACAACCAAGACTACCTGTCACAGAAGTCAGTGCTGCTTCTTCTGCGTTGCTGTGACAGTCTTGGAATTAGGAGCAGGATACAAGTTTCATTGAACATTTTATGTGTGTGTGAGAGAGAGAGATTCTGGATCCTTGTGCATGCTAGGCAAGCACTCTATCACTGAACTATATTTCTAGTCCCCCAACTTGAGTTCTTGATGGTAGAGTTTAATAAACTGGAGGCTTGTTTTAAAACCACTACTCAAGGCTTTGCCCCATGGGCACCATCATAGAGTGAGTGTTTTTATTGAATATTGTTAGAATTCTAGGCAAAGAGAAGTAACATAAGTCAGTCTAGGACATAAAATATTGAACTGGAAGGAATGATTTCTTGTGCTTATCTGTGGCTCAAGTATGAACAAGAAGTTTGCCTTACTAAATTTTTTTTGCGGAGAGAGGGGGCATGTTTGAGGTAACAGAAGTGTGTTTTTCCCCCTGCCAACAAAGAAGGTCTAAAATTACAATACAGAGATCTGTTTTTTGTTCTTTGGTTGAATTACTTTATATTCTTAAAACATTCAGCCCATTCCCAGTGTTTAAAATGCAGAAGGGCCATGGGACACTGGAGCCTCTTTGTAAACAAACCAGTGTGACTCGTGGAGCCAAATGCTAACCAGTATGCTAAGAATTCTTCTCTCTAGGTCAGTGAACTCATTAGGTTTGTTGATGAGTGGTAGACATTGATTGTGTAATAAAACGTAGCATCCAAAGAGGTCATAGAAAATGTTCTTGTCTTGTTTAATTATCTGGCTCTTGTATTGAGGATCCTCTGCCCAGGGGACAGTTGTCCCAGTTTATGTTTCTGGTTCATGGAGCTCAGTTTGCAGAGTATTCCTTGTGGTCTAAGCTACAGTCCATTAAATTTTGGGGACAATTCAGAACTTGGCAGATCCTTTGCAGCATTTCATAGTTATAGCTCCAGTAGAACAGTAGACACTTTTAGCACATACCCTCAGAAGATAACTGAGTTATCTTCCCCGCACAAACCTTTTCAAGTAGGAATTTAATTTGTATTTATTTAAAAGATGCAATACAGTCTCTGGGGAGAGATCTTAACAGTAGAGCCATCTCAGGTATAGTGCTTTGCAAACCTAGCCCGTTTTGGGGTAGAATTTGTGTGCTTCTCTTTGATACTTGAGACAAAGGAAGCCTTTTGTTTGCATGATAGTACTGACTGGGAAGGTCTTCCTGCCTTCCATCCTTCAGGTGGAAATATGGTTGCCCTGCAGGCTCCACAGAGACTACCTGAAATATCCTGTGGCTCTCTCTTGCTCCTTGTGCCCACACACCAAGGACCGATGCTGAGGTCCCAAATCTAGACACACAAAGCCATCGCATTCTAGTCTACTGTACTGACGGATGTTAAAGCTGATAGGCCCTGCTAACCAGTAGCTTTGATTTTGATTCAACAGGATTTGTTTTCTTCTCAAAATTCAAGTAAGTCAAAAAGTGCATCACTTCTGTCCAGCCAGCTCCCCACATCGGTCTCCCTTTTTGGTGATGAAGATGAAGAGGTAGGTGTTGTTATTGCAGTACTAACTAATTAGCCTAGAACAGTAGAGAGGTGTTTTTGTTGGCTTTATACATAGCCAGAGTGGTGTATAGTAGTAAAGCGTGCTGGAGAAGCCCCTGGGTTACCAATATCTGGTCAAATTGGTGACCCCCAAGTTTTTCTAGTAATACAGTTAGGGAGACATTGAAATCTTGACTCATTTATTGGGGAAAGCCAAATAGTTTTTATTTTTTTTACACTCTTTTGATAAATAACTTTAGAGAGGATAGATCTCTAAAGTTACACCCAATGATATATGAGAGTATCCTGGGTGCAGTGTCAGTAGTAAAGAGGAGGCAGCCATGTTTAGGCTTACATTTCCTGTTCACTCTGGGTGTGGAGAGTGGGGTGCTAGTGAAAAGTCAGAGGTCAAAAGACCCAGATTCGGACCCTTATGTGGCATTGTGCAGTGGTTGCTCCATCATTGCAAACCCAGGCTTTCTTCAGATACCTCAGCACCTCCATCTATGGGGTAAAGGTCACTAGGTGCATTATAGCTACTGAAAGAAACTGTCACATCTGTGCACAGTGGTTGGTGGTGGTGCGTGGTAGATGGAAGTTGTTGTCACTAACATCCCACTGGACCCCAGCTTGTTGTTTGTCTGTTCTCCTTACCAGGCTTTACTTACAGACCTCCTTTATTGTCCTCAGCTCAGGACTGCCCACTGCTGTAGGGTATACTGTTACGAGTTTTGTATCATCAACCAAACTTGGGCCCGCTGATGGTTTGGTTCAGTTACTTTAATGAGAGTGGGTACATAATAGACTTTCTGGTGGGGCTGGGAATGGTAGCAGGATCTCATAGATAGTCCAGACTGTTCTTTAACTGACCATGTAGCCCAGACTGGCTTCAAATTGATACTCTGCTGCCTTGGCTTCATGAATCCAGTGATCACAGGCACACACTACCACTCACTTCATATGAGGTAGTTTGAGAGTGTTTGACTGGGTAAGGATTTATAAATACTATTGAATGTCCTTAGGATGGCAGGGATTTTATTTAGTAAACTGGTCCATACCTTTGTCTTCTTTCTTATAAATTAATTATAAATAATTTCTTCTATCTGCAGTTTTCTTAGCTGTAAAAACTCCTTTTAGCCATTAATCCAATTTCTAAAGAGATGTGCGATTGTTGGCTGGTGCCAAGGCTCTCATACCCACAGGTGGACTGGGAAGGGCACCTGGTGTTTCTGCCATCTTGACCTTCCTTTGTTGCTTTTGCTCTCTCTCAGGCCCTGGTCAGGTCCTGTGGTAACTCCTGAAAGTTGTCCTCTGACCTTTACACAGACACTGCCCTCCAACTCATATGCCCCTGTGCACACATTCACACATGCAATAATAATTAATTTTTTTTAAACTAAGGGAATTCTGTGATAATCTTGTTTTCCTTCTGTGGATAGGGGTTGTAATTCGAAGAGGTTGTAGACTGAGATGTGCAGGTATTTTGTGATTGTTTTCCCCAAACATGTCATGCTCTGCTCCTCTGGGGAGAATGCCTTCCTCGGGGTGCCTGTATATGAACTGGTGACAGCTTTGTATACTTTCCTACCATTTGTCCTTTTAGGATAATCTTTTTGGGAGTGCCCCAGCTAAGAAGCAGGTTTCCTCTCTACAACCTCACAGTCAAGAGAAACCAAAACCTTCAGAGCAGCCCAAAAAGAAAGCATCTGCCTTGTTATTCAGCAGTGATGAGGAGGTAGGTTAAAGCTTGCCCACACAGGAGGTTTTTATGAGAATGTAGAAAGAGGTACAGCTGTCCTAACTGAGTGTTCCCTACTCACTGGAGCTTGGTCACCAAAAGATGCTATTTACAAGATTGTGTCTTTTGAAGAAAAACATTTGTGTAATGTGTTAAACATTAATACTTTCAAAATGGAGTTAATATGGCTTCCACTACAAGGTTCATGGCTAAAGCTCTGTAGCAAGAGATTGCAAGGAAAAAACATTCTCATTTAAAGTACATTTTAGGTGGTAAGGAACCTGTAGTGTGTTTTGCTAAGTATGATAGAGAACAAGAGCTAGGGAGAAGCATGATAGGATTGAAGAGTCTGGTCTACAGTGGTAAGCTGAGGGGTTTGGAAAGGTCTGCTCATTCAGGTTTTTCCGGGTCTTCAGAAATGGGATTGCCTTTCCTCCAGGTACAGGGAGGATACCATTGGTCCTGCTTCACAGTAGAGATTTGTGGTATTCCTTTTTGTTCTACTGTTAGGGGAAGGGGCAGGGAGAAGGTCAGAGAGACTTGATGCCTCTGCTTTCTTCATTGCCAAGGTGCCATGCTTGGAGGGTAATGTGTCCCATCCACTGTGTATTATCTTGTTAAGGACTGCTTTGTGTCATTAAGCTAGAATTTCAACTAGTCATGCTAGGAGTGGCCTGCCAAAATTCAACTCCTTTGCTGTAGGACAGTGTGATTTGGATATAGATTAGCAAAATCAATAGTAGCTTAATCATTATTCAGATTTACCTGAGCAGAAGACCATAAATATAAATGAGATTTAGATTTACATTTTATCTAAGAAGGATGAGAAGCAATCACTATAATAAAATTTAGTGCCCTGAGTATGAAAGGTCTTTCTGGCACTTGGGATATAACTTAATTGTGCCATACATACCAACATGAGCAAGACCCTGAGTCTATGTCCAGCATAGGAAAATAATAAAATAAGAATAATACAAAATCTAAAGCTGTTAAAAGTGCTGGAGTTTCAGTCCAGGCGATAAAGTGCTTGGTTAGTGTCTTAACTCAGGGTTTCTATTGCTGTGATCAAACACCATAACCAAAAGTAGCCTGGGGAGAAAGGGGCTTATTTTAGCTTACTGCTCCATGCAGCATCCATCACTGAGGGAGTTCAAGGCAGGAACTCAAAGTAGGAACTTGGAGGCAAGAACTGAAGCAGAGGCCATGGAGTGGTACATGTACTAATTTGCTCCTCATGGCTTACTCAGCCTGCTTTCTTATAACACCCTGGTTCACCAGCCACGGTGTAGCACTACCTACAGTGAGCTTCGCCCTCCCATGCCAAGAAAATGCCCCACAGGCCAACCTGGTGGAGGTATTTTCTCAGTTGAGGTTCCTTCTTCAAAAATGACTCTAGCTTGTATCAAGTTGACAGACCTGATATATTAGAAAACCTGTGTTCAGTTTCCAGGTCCTGTCTATATTGCTGGTATTTGAGAGGTGGAGTTCAAGATTATCCCCAGCCACATAGTGATTTAAGGCCAGCCTGGGCTACCTGGGACCCCTTCTCAAAAGAAAGAAATTTAAGCTGTTAAAAAGGAAGATATTCCTATTTAATAATGTTTTGCCCTTTCATTAGAGGGACGTTAGGAGGGTACCAGGTTACAGACAAATTGTAACTACAATAGTGTTTATTGAAAGCAACTTAAAATGACTTAATTTATGTTTTCTGCTCAAATGTGCATATTTATTATAGACTCTCTGCCCCCCATGTCTCTCTCTCTCTCTCTCTCTCTCTGTGTGTGTGTGTGTGTGTGTGTGTGTATAATACATATTTGTAGTTGATGAGCACATGTGTACAGATGAGCCTTCCCAGAAGCCAGGGGCGGATACCAGGTGTCCTGCTCTATCCCTCTTCTGTTCTTTGAGCCAGTCTCTCACTGAACCAGAGCTAGGCTGATGGCTGGCAGACCCTGGTAATCCTCATGTCTCCATCCCCTCCAGTTGGCCCATGCATGCAATGCCCAGTATTTTTTATGTGGGTGCTGGGGATTTGAACTCAGGTCCTCATACTTATTCTGCAGTGCTCTTATCTCCCCTCCCTCAGCCACCTACCCAGCCCTCATTCTTTTCTCTTCGCATGTTTGTAGTCAGTTGCTTTGTGGAAATCTTCCCATCGTAGTGGTGTCAGGAAAAGAATAGTCCTAGCCAAAACTGGTGAGCATAAAGAAAAGCAGAATGACAGTGACCAGGGTTCAAAGACTCCCTGCTTGGCTCCCCCTGGGATCATCTGGGGACTTTAAAGAGTATTACTTGTAGGTGTGGCCTTCTCACTAGAATTTTCTTTAAAGCTCTGTAATCATTTGCTGCACATGGTTGCTTAGAGGAACAGTTCTCAACCATTAGCCTTTATTTATAAATTATAGTTTTCATATGTGCACACAGTGTATTTGGGCATCACACCCCATTACCTTCTCTTGCCCCCCTTCTCTGTCCTGCTGACCTCCTTTCCCTTCTGCTTCAGATTTTACTTAAAATATTCCCTTCCAACGTGGCCATATTTTTACTTTTATATTTCTCTTTATCCCCTGTGTAATTAATTTCAATTCTTTCAAATAGACAGTTTATTGTCTTTACACAAGGTGGCCCTAGCAGAGAGAAATTGGAACACACATGGAGGAGGCACAAGTGAGAAAGGGGTGTAGTCCAGAACTCGGGTTCAAAGACGTGGCTGGCCTTTGAGTGTGCTTGATTCTTAGTTTGAAAGTATCTTAACAGATTTGATTTTACTTGTCATGTTCCATATCTAAATCAGCCACTAGATAATATGTCTCTACCACTAAGCTATGCTCCGGTACCTTACGTATGTGCGTGCGTGCGTACATGCGTGCATATGTGTGTGTGTGTGTGTGTGTATGTGTATGTATTTGTGTGTCCATGTGTGTATGTTGAGTAGAGGTGATGGGGCTTGCTCTTGTCCTTGTGTGGTTTGACTAGGCTGGAACCCACCTAGCTCTGCTCTCCACCTCCCAGTGCTGGGGATACTGTCATGTGTGGCCACATGGGAACTGGGGATTTGAACTCAGGTCCTCAGGCTTATGTAGCAAGTGCTTTTGCCCACCTAGCCATTCTGTCAGCATTGTCCTATAGACTTTTAATGTATGTTTTATGTTTTAAGGACCAGTGGAATATTACTGATTCGCATACCAAGTTAGCACCTGACAGTAAGTCCAAAGGAGAACTATGGGACTCAAGGACCATCCAAGGCCAAGAAGCAAAGACTGTGAAAAAGACCAACCTATTTGAGGAGGACGATGATGAAGTTGATCTGTTTGCTATTGCGAAGGACAGGTGAGATCTTTACAATTGCAGGGAAAGGTTTAGTGTGTGAGACAGTGTTTCTGTGGCTCGTGGTTGATGTCTCGATGTCACACATACACAGATGTAGCTGCCCTTGCTTCTCAGTGGGAAAGTTTGCCTTGATTGTTTTTCTCTGCCATGTTCTTAACCTTGAAACAGTTTTTTGTCTTAGGGGTGTAAGAATGAGATGGTTACAGCTTATGCCCTCCAGCCCCCCTTTTAGTGCTACCCTAAAGAAAGATATTTAAATAATTGATACTTTGATGGAAATCCTGAATGTTGAAAATCATTACATTAGGAGTAGACTGCCAGCAGGTACTGACCACACCTTCTGGTCTAGGTGATTGTCTGAGCTGAAGCTGGTGACTTGTGGAGAGTAACATGGGCCAGGCTATCTGTGCTGCCTGGGTAGCTGTGTATTGAGAATAACCCCTGCATTTAACCTGTCTCCTCTGGAGAGTTGTAAATGATCACTTCAAAGCTCAGCTGAACAGTAGTAGAATAAACAGGCAGTCCATTGAATGTAGAAATACTGTGCATTAGAAAGTGGTCTTCACGCAAAGCTACAAAGAGAAACCCTGTCTCGAAAAACCAAAAAAAAAAAAAAAAAAGTGGTCTTCATAAATGGTTTAATAAAGTACCTCAGTTTTCTCTAAATAGTCACATCTCCTCAGGCATTATTGTTTCTGCTTTTAGGCTCCCAAGACATGACACCTGGTAAATCTGTGGCCTCTGGTTCAGAATAGAGAGTGCCTGATAGCCTAATAAAGCTTTCAATTCTGGCTCTAGAGCTGCCATCTGAACAACTTTGGACAAGTTCCCTAACTTCTCTTGCCTCCGATTTTTCATCTCTCGCGTCTATTGAGATAACGGTACACTGGTAATGGGAGATGCTTTGTGAGGCAGCTGGCACGTGTGCAGCCTTCATCACAGTGCAAGGGAATGTTTCATTCTCTGTTTTTATTTGACTTGTTCTTTCCGGGATACTCTTGTTGCTTTTACTGACCTTCTTGTGTCAAGGGTCAGTGCAAGCTCTCTTTTTTAAGAACCTTCTGTTACCCAGCCTTGAGGAAGAGAAGAACTCGGGGGCTTAGAGCAGGGGCATGGCTCTGCCTTTACCTGCCCCTCTGTGTCTCCACTGTAGTTGAGCAGCCTCTGTGCACACGTGCCCTACCACACTCATTGCCACGAACCTGATGACCTGAAACATGTCCCCTCTGAACTTGGTGCCAGCCACACAGTTCCTGCCTTTCAGTGATGCTTTCTGCCCCAGAGTCTTTATACCTCAAGTTGTCCTTGAAGATGTCTATAAAATGTGTGTAGAGAGTAATTCACAGATTTGATCAGATCTCACAAAGGGTTTTGTATCGGTAAAGATGTGGATGAATATAAAATGGTGCAGTCACTTTGGAAAATGGTTTTGGTGTTTCTTCAGAATGTTAAGCCTGGGTTACCATGTGATCAAATAATTTAACTCTGGTATCAACTAAGACAAATGAAAATGTGCTCAGATAAAAACTTGTACAAGAATGTCCATTGTGGCATTGATCCATAAATACACAGAAAGCAGAAGCAACCTAAATGTCCCTCAGGTGATGAATGGATAAACAAAATGTTGTGGAACCACATGATGGCCTATTATTCACCAAAAAGGAATAAAGTACTGATATATGATAGGACAGAAATTGACCTAGAAAATGCATTAATTGAAGAACTCAGTCACATATGATCGCAGATTATATGATTCTGTTTATATGAAGTATCCAGAATGGACCAACCCAGAGAGAGGAAGTAAGTTGGTGATTGATAGGAGTTGAGAGGAGATGGGAACTGAGAGTTAACTGCTAATGATCATGGGATTCCTTTGAGGCAATGAAAATGTGGTGATAGTGTTCAGCTCTTAATATGTTAAAGATATTGAAAGGTATGTTTTAAAGGGGGTAATTTTATTATGTAAATTATATCCCAGTAAAGCTACTCTGAATCAAAGAAGTAGAAAGCAGAAAAGAGGATTACTTTGCAAAAGCTGACTCTGGCTCTGTGATCTGTGCCTCAGCTGCCTTCCTGGCCATGCTGAAAGTAGGCATAGCCATCCTTAGTTCAGTCTCTATTGGAGAAGGTGGCAGTGGAGAATTCTGTGCTTGTGACTACCAGGAGTACGGTGTGCCTGTCGGACCTAAGAGCTAGTGCAGCTGCATCATTTAGAAAGTGACTGATAAGGCTTCACGAGCAGGTCTCTGGGCTCCTCTACAGAGACTCTTCTGATAGGCAGAGGCTAATGCCTCTAAGATCGAAGTCTGTCTATCCAAAGACTTTTCAAATCACCAGCTTTAAACTATACAAAGTCAACAGATGATAGGAGGTTGGTTATTGTGGATGTGGCCAAAAAAGAACAGTCCTTTTGTTTTTAAATGATATTCCTCCTGAATTTGATCTTCTGTTTGTTCTTTTAGCCAAAAGAAGACTCAGAGAACGTCACTCCTCTTTGAAGATGATGCTGATAGTGGAAGCTCTCTGTTTGGCTTCCCTCCTGCATCTGTTCCTCCTGCAACAATGGTATTAGTTTTCCTAGAGCCAGAAAATACCTGTAAGCTTGTGCTCTGTGAGTAGAGATGCCACCTTGTCAGATCTGAACCCCGCCCTTGGAGTTGCCTTGCCAACAATTACCATAAAGGAGGAAAGGCTCATTTTGGCTCATGATTGAGAGGGTCAGTCCTTAGTCCTTGGTTCTGTTGCTTCTGGACCTGTGTCAAGGTAGAACATCATGGTAACTGAGGCTACTCAATTCATGGTGGCTGGGACACAGAAGGACAGGATAGAGGAAGACAAGACTTACCTCCCTTAACTTCCTCAAACAGCGCTACTAGCTGGGACCAAGCTCTCCATTCGTGAGCCTTTGGGGGCACTTCATCTTTAAATTGTAACCGTCTACTGTGTTCTACTTTTTTTCCTTTAATCACTTAAGCATTGCCTGTTGTCTTCTGCATTCTTTGTGAACTTCCATCTTCTTTGATTTCAAGTTGAAATCATTTTTCATTATAAAGATCTCCTCCTGATGATAACTAAAAGTCCTCTTACCCCAATTTTTGTTTGTAATATTTCCAATTACGTTAGTATTGTCCTTCCATAGTTTCCCACATCAGCCTTCCTAACTTGCTTAGTCATTGCTTCCTCATAGCTTGTAGGCTGTGGGTAACTCCAGGTTGGTCACATAACCTCAGTTTCCTACTCTCTAAACTCCCTGCCTTCCAAAGAATGAATTGATTCACTGAGCTGAAGGTCTTGCACACTTGAGTAACTACTTTGTGTAAAATACTGTGCCTGGTCATTTAGTGTATAGTACTTTCAGAGACGTGGACAGGTAGATAAGGAATAAAGTAAAGAAAGGACCGGTAAAGAGTGAAATATTATGTTTATTCAGACAAGCAACTGATACTGAAGAGAACAGAGAAACCTTGGGTGACATTTACATCTGGGACTTTCTGTAAACATGAAGATAGTCTTCAGACAGAGGAGGAACCCAGGGTGTGGCAGTGTGAGAGTTGTCATTACATTAAGGAATGGCAAGCCAAGAGGAGCTGCAGACAAGGAGAAGGGCACGGCGGGTTGGCTGGTTGCTGTGGCTTAGTGCAAGGAGCACAGATTTGGAGTAGCGACTACTGAGTGTTGTCATGCAGGAGAAGTGTACGAGGAGAGCGTCTAGTCATTGTCCTGGGGACAGTAACCAAGTCTCAAGTGCTGGGGTCCCAAGTCTGAAGGAATCCTATCTTTTATGTCTTCCATATTGAGGCCACAGTTACTGTCCTATCTGCCCTTCCTGCATCATGGTTAGCTCATGAATGAACTGGTTTTGGCTGGCTTTATACATCGCCATGCTATTCAGGCATAATTTTTTTAATCATTGTGGATGCCATTTTCTCCTCTCTTGGTAGAAAAAAGAGAGCATCTCTGAGGCGCCATCATTGTTCAGTGACGAGGAGGAGAATGAGGTACCATCTGGTGTGAAGTCTGTGGATGTGAAGGTTGATAATGCCAAAGTGTCCCCAGAGGTGGGGAATGCTGATGTAGCGAACGTGGTAAAGAAGGTAAGCTGCAGTTTTGCTTTTCCAATCTATCTGTAACATGTACACTCTCCTACATTTTCCAACACTGAAAATGCTTTTGCATAAAAAGTGTGTTTGTAGGAAGACTAGAAAACACTCAGGGTGGAAAGGAAATAGCCTGTGTTTTTGCTGTCCAGGGGCTCCTCGATCAGTTCCCTTGATAGCTGAATTCCTGTGCATAGCGAAAAGAAAATCTTTTACATTAGTATCGTGTTGGATAACTGTCTGTTGCCTCTCTGCGGAAGCTTTTCCTTATCTCGTTTTTCATGCTGACTTACCCTGTGTATTTTCTCTGTTTGCTTTCCTCTGATGTGCCTGGTCTCCTTGGCTCATAGTCCTCATTTCTGAGCTCAGCTGTCACTTCCATGAAGCTAGGTTGCCATGCTTTTACTTCTGGTCGATGTTGATGAAATCAGAGCCACATGAAATGGGTTTTCCTCTAACATTAATGTTCTGTTCTGAGGGTTTGTTGTCTCTTTTGGAGGCCTTCAGGTCATGCTGCTGGCTGTGACTGGGGATTCATGTCAGCAGTTGCTTCCTGTCCAGGGTGTGCCCCATGTTTTACTAGTTCTCTGTACTCTGTAGGTCCAGCTGCTCAGGTTTAGTTCCTCCTAGGGCCTGTGTGAAGAATGTTTCATTTACTTTTCCCACAGAGGCTCCCGATGGCTACAGTGACACTCGTGTACCTGAGTCACTCTAATCTTCCCCTCCTAGTGGCTGTATGTGAACCTGAATTACCCTGTCACAGCCCATTCTATCCTTGACTCAAACTGTTTTGCTGCCCTATCCCTCAGCTAAATGTAAACTCCCTGAGGATTAGGTTTGTTGGCTTGCTTGCTTTTTTATTCATAAGCACTTAGCATATTGTCTTTCACAAAGTAGGCATTACTTTATATAGTATCACTTCTCTAATGAAACATGCTTGTCCACTTTGAAAGTTGGAATACACTCTACAGTCAATAGTGTGTTTAGTTGGAAATTATCTTTCTTTCTTGTTTTGACCAGTAGTATCTTGCCTGAGTTGTGATACTGTTGGATTAATGTTGCACTTTTAGTGTCATGTTGGAAATTGTTCTATGTAGATGAACATGGTAAGGCTATGTGTGTGATTTTGAGTGTGTGATTTTGCTGGTTAAGTTTCCCTCTAGGACTTACATATTAAAACTAGGAATTAAGATCCATTCCTTATGATTGACATCTATTGACATAATTTAGAAATTCTTTCTAGTAAATAAGCAACTTGTGTACATCAAGTTATAACTACCCTTTCACTTCTTATTTCTGTTTGTAGGAAGGACTTTTGACTGCATCTGACCAGGAAGCAGTCGGGCCTTCTGATTTATTTTCTTCTTCATCTCCATTGGACAGAGGAACCAAGGGTAGAACCAAAACTGTCCTTAGTTTGTTTGATGAGGAAGATAAAGTGGAAGATCAGAGCAACACCTGTGTGCCGCAGAAGGAAATGGAAAAGGTGAGCAAAGAGCAGTAACTGTTTTCGGGCCTAGATGAGAGGACGGAATTCCCTTTCAAACAGGGCTGTTGCTGCTGACTGGGGAGGTGCGGAGGAAATCTTGGTTTTCAGTACAAGTGTTAATGATTCTCTCCAGTCAGATGGTGATTCCCAGTCACATCAATGGTTTGCCCCTTATGTCCGTCAGGTTAGGTAGGGAATTAGAGTCTCACTTGCTTCTTCTGAGGTGTGCAGACCTTGTTGCTCTTGAGAGAGTTGGCTCATTGTAAGAGTAAATAGTAGGAAAGGGGAGTTAGGGCAGATGTGTGTACTTCTGTTATGCTAGCATTCGGTTTTAGAAATACTAGTGGTAGGAGGGCCGTTTATCAGTGTATCAGGTATCAGAAAACCTTCTCTCTAAAGGGCTGTATGAAAACTGTGTTAGCTTTTGCAGGCCATGTGGGTTCTCTTGTAGTTGCTCGTCTGCCATTGGTTTTGGATCTCTGTGGTGGTCTCTGCTGCACAAAGAGTTACACATGTATGGGCACAAGGATAAGTATTTAGAATATAGTTAGAAATTGTATTAGTTTAGGAAAATGTCAGTAGTAGGTTCTCCTCCTGGAGTCTAAACCTCTCCAGCCCAGGTATGAGGCTAGGTTTACAGTACTAGGCATGCATTTCCTCCTATTGAGTCTGCCTTAAGTCTGATTAGACAGCTATTGGTTACAGTTGGAATAAAAGTGCCACTGTTATACCATTAGGGAGGTCTTACTGGGCTGTCTTTGTTGTGGAGTTTTGGCTCTACACCTAGTTAGGACTACTGATTGATTGTTCTCCCTTGTCAGCTTACATAGCACCTTCCAATAGTTGTGAGAGGTAGTCATCAGGGTAGGAGGTTTCCAAGTCATGTCTAGCTCAATTCTTCCAATTCCTGTGTCTGTAGTATGTGGTGTCTATGGCCAGAGGATCTTTCTTACTTTCAAGTTGTTAGAGGCAATCAAGGACGATGGCAATAACCTATATTATTTGGGGTGTCTCTTGGAACCCCCTGACAACAGTGTGAACAGAAGTTTCCTATGCTTGGAACTGGAGGTTTGATTAGTTTATGGCCCTTGCAGGGAGCATTATCACCCATGTGTATAACTCCATTTAAACTATATATACATAGAAACAAGCATACACACACCGATATGCATTTTTAGTAACCTGATAAAATACTGCGTTTCCCTATGGCCTTTTCAAACATCTTTAGTGTTATTTACTCTCCTTCCTCATTCTTCACTCCCGCATGTATTTCTCTCACTGCTTTTGAGATTCATCTCACCCCAGTCAGAATGGCTAAGATCAAGAAAACAACTGGCAACACATGTTAGAGCATGTATGGGGAAGTGGAACCCTCATCACTGCTGATGGGACTGTTGGTGCAGATTGGTGCAGCTACTCTGGAAATCAGTGTAGAGAATGTTCAAAACATTAAAAGTAGATCCATCATATGACTCAGCTGCACCACTCCTTGGCATCCTATTCCACAGATACTTGCTCAGCTGTGGTCGTTGCTGCTCCATTCACAATAGCCAAGAAATGGAAGCAACCTACGTGTCTTTCAGCTCATGACTGAATAATAA
Source organism: Peromyscus aztecus (assembly GCA_902168405.1). NCBI lineage: Eukaryota > Metazoa > Chordata > Mammalia > Rodentia > Cricetidae > Peromyscus > Peromyscus aztecus. The sequence goes on from CABHPQ010155247.1 coordinate 41,350, forward strand.
AAATGTGGTACATATATACAATGGAATACCATTCAGCTATAACAAAAAATACAATCATAAAATTTCCATGAAAGGGATGGAACTGGACAATATCATACTGAGTGAGGTAACCCAGACCTAGAAAGACAAGCAGTACATGTTCCAGTAATTTCACTGCTGAATATAGTAGCCTTGTTCTGTGAGGCTACTATTGTTTTGAACCCAAACTAGACAGATACATCTTTTTAAAATTTTATTTTGTGTATACGAGTGGATTGCATGCATGTGTATCTGTGCATCACATGTGTGCGTGGTGCCCACAGAATCTAGAAGAGGGCATTGGATCATCTGGAACTGGAGGTACAGATGGTTGTGAGTTACCTTGTGAGTGCTGGGAATCCAACCTGGGGCTTTGGAAGAACAGTCAATGCTCTTAACCACTAAGCCATCTCTCCAGCCCAAGACCAGATAGATCTTAAAACTACAGACTAATATTTTCTGAAAATAGATGATAAAATGCTCAATAAAGTCCTAGTAAACCTAGTTTAGGAAAATAAGAGGAAAAGTCAGCATAAGTGGAATTTTTCTTAAGACTGCAAGGGTAGTTGACTATATGAAAATCAGTCAGTGTAATATAGTGTGTTAATAAAATGCAGAATGGAAAGCACATTGTCATCTTGATAGATACAGAAAGGTATTTGAAAAAGTTCAAGCCCTTTCATGATTTAAAAAGCAAAAACAAAAGAGCACTTACCAAATTAAAGGTAGAAGGAAGCATCCTCAGTTTGGTCAGAACATCCATGAAAACTCACAGTTGACATGCTTGGGGCTGAAGACAGAAAGCTTTCCCCTTAAGATTGTAAGACAGGGGGCGGGAGGGGTAATCTGTGGCTGATATGTAAAATTAAATTAAATTATAAAATAAAATTTAAAAAAATGACACCAAAAAAAAAAAAAAAAAAAAGATTTAAGACAGGGATACTCTCTCCCTCTTGCCATTGTAGCCAGCCTTGTACTCGAGACTCTAGGTGAGGTATCCAGGTTAGAAGCTGTCTATGTCAGGTAACAAGAAATCCTAAAAACTACAGAATATCTAAGCAACATTTGCAGCATATAAAATCAGTGTATCAATATATTATAGTTTTATATAGTCTTATCTGAAAATAAAAAATTCCATTTACAGCATCAACAAAAAGGTAAAATACTTAGGAACACTTCCTGAAAACATTGCAAGACTTACACATGCCAAACTGTGGTCCAGGGGCCGGTGAGGGGGCTTTATTGAGAACAGGTGCTTGCAGCACAAGACTGAGGGCCTGAGTTCTGCCTTCAGAACCTTGTGGAGGTGGAAGGAGAGAACAGCCGGACCCTTTACATGTTGCCAGTCTGTCTGGTCAGATTGTGGCTCCAGGTTCAGTGAGAGACCCTGTCTTCATTGGAGAGTGACTGAAGAGGACACATGATCTTAACCGTGGCTTCTACCCGCAGATGTGCGCTTTTGTGTACACTACACACATGAAGAGAGAGTTTGGGGCTGAAAGAAGAGGGTGGACAGTAAGCATACATGACCATTAATTGTTTAGCTTTTTGTGAAGGGTGGTGAGATACAAGTGTAGAACTTTAGATTGGGATGGTTTTACAACTGTGAATATGCTGAAAAAAAATCACTGACTTTTATCTTAACAAATTATAAAACCTAGTATCTTAGGGTTTCTATTGTTGTGATGAAACACCATGACTGAAGGGCAAGTTGGGGAGGAAAGAGTTTATTCAACTTACACTTGCAGTTCATCACTGAAGGAAGTCAGGACAGGAACTCAAGCAGGGCAGGATCTGGAGGCAGGAGCTGATGCAGAGGCCATGGAGAGGGGCTGCTTACTGGCTTGCTTCCCATGGCTTGCTCAGCCTGCTTTCTTTCCTTTTTTTTGTTTTTTGTTTTTTGGGTTTCTTTTCTTTTTTTTTTTTTCTTTTTTTGGTTTTTTGAGACAGTTTCTCTGTGTAGCTTTGCACCTTTCCTGGAACTCACTCTGTAGCCCAGGCTGACCTTGAACTCACAGAGATCCGCCTGCTTCTGCCTCTCGTGTGTTGGGAATTAAAGGCATGCACCACCATCAGCCTGCTTTCTTATAGAACCCAGGACCACCAGCCCAGGGACAGCATTACCACAATGGGCTGGGCCCTCCCCCACTGATCACTAATTGAGAAAATGCCTTACAACTGAATCTCATGGAAGCATTTCCTCAACTGAGGCTCCTTCTTCTCTGATGACACAAAACCAGCCAGGACACCTAGGTTGTCAGCCATGTAGGTTGCAGTGTTCTTTTCTGTATGTGGTTGTGTGTGCAGGATGACAGCCATGTTTATGGTCATGGTTGTGGAGGCCAGAGGTTGGCAGTGGGAGTTTTCTTCTCCTGCTGTAGCTCTCCATATTAATTTTTGAGACAGAGTCTCTGATTATTGAGGATGATGGACAGTGAGTTCTTCCTGGTCTTCAGCCCTCTGTCCTGCCCCAGGCCTGGGGCTGTAGATAGGTCCTTACGTGGCTGTGGGATGGTGGACTCAGGGCCTCATGCTTGTGCTGCAAACGCTGCCCACTGAGCCATCCCCCAGCCTCCCCTTTTAATACCAAGCCAAACAAATTGTTCATAGTAATTTCTACGTTGTTCTTCCTTCAGAAATGAAATGGAGAAACAGGTGTGGTTTGGCTTTACCCCCAGAGTGCTGCTTCTTCAGTCAGTATGGAACTAATGGGTTAGGATTGGGTTATTTTTTTGGCGGGGTAGGCATGGGGTGGAGGTAATAGAAAATTCAGGTGCTACATGAAGGTTGAAAGACTGTGCATGTGCTCTCTGTCTTTACAAACTTACTCACTACTGTTGTTGACAACTCATTCACCAGCACTCTTTCGGGTAACCATATAGTACTCTGTGTGTGAGTGCCTTTCCCCTGGTGATTGGCATGCAGGCTGTGGTCAGACTTTTACCACATCTTTGTTGTCTTTTGCCAAGGGTCTCAAAACTGATGGCCGCCCCAAGAGCACAGGCGTCTTCCAGGATGAAGAACTGCTTTTCAGCCACAAGCTGCAAAAGGACAATGACCCAGATGTTGATCTTTTCTCTGGCACCAAAAAAACCAGGGTTAGTTCCTTCTAGTTCCCCTGTTAGAGATTGTGTGGCTCGTGGTGTTTGTGGCTCACAGTGTGGGTAAATGGCTCCACTTTTGGGATGTGTAATCGTGTGTGATTTCTTTCAGTTGTCAGTGCCCCGTGGTGGGAGCCTGTTTGGTGATGATGAAGATGATGATCTTTTCAGCTCTGCCAAGACTCAGCCTGTGGTACCAGCTTTTTATTCTCAGGCTTGGGGAGGATAGGAAATGAATGTTTGGTTAGATGAGGAAATTGTAGGGCTGACTAGTAAATGAATAACAGATAATAGATGGAGCAGTATGTATATAGGGTGTGGCTTCCAGTTCATAACGCTAACTGATCCAGAGTCTCTGATTGTGGTGCAGACCTGTTTGATTTTTAAAGAGTTTATTGAAGGACGCTTGCATATAATACGGACTATATTTTTGTCCCTTTCAGATGCAGACCTTTAAATCTTGAGTTTTAGTCTGTATGTACTTTTCTCCTGCTGTATTAGGTTTTGTATACTTTTTTCCTTTTTATTGCAGAAAGGACTCCTGTGTAAGTCACAGTCTTTTTTTCCCTCAAAACCTGTGCATGCCAGGCCATCCTTCTGCCACTGAGCTGCATCTCAGCCCTAGAAAAACCACAGTGTGTAGGATGCTGTTTCTGAAATGCCACCTATGAGTTGGTTAATGGACTTTCAAAACCCACAGGCCAGGTTCCTGTTTTCAGTATTGTTTAAAATTTTGAAGATACATGATAGACTCTGGTGTTTTTTTTCTTTTGAAGGTACCAGAAAAAAAGGGATTACTGAAAAAAGACCACCCTGTTTCTTTAAAGAGTGAGAAAACTCCCGAGTCTACTCAAGGTAGCAAAGAGAAAAGCTTATGGAAAGCAGAAACACCACAGGTTAGAACTCTCCTCGAGGGCGTTCAGCTCTTAACTCATCCTGCTTAGACAGTTCCTGGCGTAGAACTAGGGTTGCTCAGAATTCTTAGTTAAAGAGGGAATGGCAGCCAGCACCCTCCCTTTCACTGTATCCTTTTATCCCCACTTTTTTCTACACTTGAGAAACCTGGGTCTGTCATCATTACTGTATTTAGATCAAATGCCAGATTCAGTTTCCAATTTGATGCTAGGACAAGATAAAAGATCATTTTTCACTAGTGCCTCCATTCCTCCCTCAGGGCTTCATTGGAGTAGAATTATATTCTAATTAATACAAATAACGTCGGTTTCTTGGTTCCTCCTCAGGGTCACTGCTCCAAGATAGTTGCTGTAAAACCTCCCTTCTGGGAGTCCTCCCAGTATCATGTGGGGCCTTTCCACAAAGGGAGCCAGACAACTGCAGTTGTCTCTGGAGATTTCACTGAGGCCCCTATGCCTGCACTTGGAAAAGGAGGCACGTGGTTAGCGTATCTCTTACCTCATCTGGAATTGAGATGCTTCTGTATTTAGAACTTGTGCACCAGGCCGTGGGGAGCTTGTGTGCTTTTTTGGTATTTGCCATGTTGGATAATTCATCATGATATGTTGGGACAAAACTACAGCTCTGCTATTACTCACCATCAGTGTCCCCCTTTCCTGCTTGTGCCTGTCCTGTGACGGCCTTCCCTCCTCCGTTGGAGGAGGCGTCAGTGAAGTCATGCTAGCAAGCAAAATGCTGTGAGGCCCCGGGCCAGAGTTAAAGAGCTGCAGACAGGGTCAGCTTTGCTCCATCACAGATTTACTTACAGATATGAATGTAATCCAAGACACAGTTTGTTTCCTGTTCCCTCAATGGATTTTTAACTAAATTTAATTTCACACAGGATTCTTCAGGTCTCACTCCATTTAAAAGCAGAGAGCCATCCAGTCGGATCGGGAAAATACAAGTAATTATATTGGATCTGGAGTCTTCATTGCCTGCCTGTGGCACCTATAAAATTTGTGGATTTTCAGTTTTTTCAGCTGCTACCAAGCATTCTCTCATCTCTTCCCCTGCCAACACCATACCCTCCACCCTTGCCTAGTTGTTGCTTCTTATGCGCTGCTCTTTAATGTCTTTTGATCCCAGTGATGGGCACAAGTATGTGCCCCACTGAGCCTGGATCAGGTGATTTTCCTACATTTATATTCTCTTGTATTCTACACTGTGTGCAACACAGATATCATGTGTCACAGAAATGGTAATCTGCTCCTGTGTTTAAGAACAAATACTGAGTTCTATTTTTCTTCTTTAGGCAAATTTAGCCATTAACCCAGCAGCCTTGCTGCCCACAGTGGCTCTGCAGATCCCAGGAACAAAGCCTCTTTCATCTGAATTAGCTTTTCCTTCATCTGAACCTGGAAGGAGCCACGTCCCGGAACGTGTGCCCACTCTTCCTGGGAGTGAGGAGGCTGGTGTCAGTTTCGATCTTCCAGCCCAGGCAGATACCTTACCCAGTGCAAACAAGGTGATGCAACTGTCTTCTGTTTGTTTGTTTTTCTATGAACCAGACTGACCTGACTGCTGCTTTCTAGACCAATCTGTAGTCCAGCTTCCCCTCTCCACCTGAAGGGGGCACTCGCCCTTTGTTTAGCCTTTCCTCCCTTCTGCCTCTCTCCATTTCCTAATGGTGCTTCTGCTTTCCCACTCACTGATCATTAAATACTGGTCACACCAGGCCCTCAGTCCCTAATAATGTGCTGTGTCCTGTTGCTGCTCGCCAGCCCTGGTGCTTTTCCCACAATGCTCTGGAGCACCACGCCATCCTTACTTCCGTGGTTTTCCCTCCTTCCTGTGGCTTGGGCCCTCTTCTCTGGGATCCCAAGCAGTTCCTGCCCACTAGGAAAGCTGCTGCAAAGGATGTCCTTAGTGGACTTCAAATGAACTCTTAGAAGTTTTCTTTTTCTCTTCAATCTCCCTTCTCTCTGAAGTCTTAACAGGTGTCCAAGTAGGCAGCAGGACCCAGGATGACCTGTCCCTGGATGCTAAATAATTTTTAGTGTTTTCAGGTTTATTTTTCCTTTATTAAAAAACCAAAAAGCTCTTATTTTTGTTATCTTTCAAGCTTAAACTAGCTACTTCCTAAAATTGTTTTTTTTTTTTATTTTTTTAAAGAATATCTTTTATTTATCTCTGACAAGTTCTCGCATTGCATGCGATATATCTTGGTTATACCCTACCCTCAGCTCAGGCTCCCAGCCTCATTACTCAAAGCTTCCTAAAATCATGATATTTCTTTGAAGCAAATAGACACAGTTAAGTATTTTGTCCAAAATAGGTTGTATCTTCTCAAACAAAACATACCTTTTTATTTTGGAAAATATCAGAAATATTAAATCTTAGTTATTAAGAAGCTCCTCTTTTGAGGTTCTATCAGAGGTTCTCATGTTTGACATACAGCGTCGAATACTTGAATTGGTGTCTGTTGATGTAGAAAAAGCAGCGCCGTCATCAGTTGCTTTTTTCTTACTGCCTCATATCTCCTTGCTCCTAGATCCTCATAAAGTTGGTGCTCGAACCCCTCTCAGTTCTTTTTTTTCTTTTTCTTTTTTTTTTTTTTTTTTTTTGATGAGGTACCTGGCTTTGAATTAAGGGGTGAAGAGGTGCTGGGGTTTGTGTGTATGTGTTTTGAGTCACAGAACACCAGCACTCCTGTTTTCTGGGGTTCCAGCAACATTGAAGCTTTTTTGCATGAAACTGTTGTCAAAAGATTAAAATACAGGAGTAGGAGGTGGTTTAAGTGGTGAAGAACACTGCCTGCTCTGTCAGAGGACTTGGGTTCATTTCCAGCACCCACACAGCTGCTCACAGTTGTCTGTGACTTCAGTTCCAGGAGATCTGATGCTCTCGTATGCCTCCTCAGGCACTACATGAATGTAGTATGCAGGCATCTATGCAGGTAGAACACCAATATACATAAACTAAACTAAAATATATTTCTGAAAAAAAAAAAAAAGCTTGGAGGCAGAAACTACTAAAGGGTTAGGAAAGATTGAGTCCTGGAATAGTAGGAACTGGTTAACTCCCTTTTAGAAATCTTGAGGGCTAGAGAGATGACTCAGTTGTAAAAGGCTGGGCTCACAACCAAAAAGACATCTTAAACAACTTTATCTTTCCCTTAGGTCAGTGCTTCTCAACCTGTGGGTCATGGCCCCCTTGGAGTCCCATATCAGATATTTTCATTATGATCCATAACAGTAGCAAAATTACACTTATGAAGTAGCAATGAAATAATTTTATGTTGGGGGTCACCACAGCATGAGGAACTATGCTAAAGGGTCGCAGCATTAGGAAGGTTGAGAACCAGTGGCTTAGGTGATACCTAGTTGAGGTAAACCACATAGCTTTATGGTTTTTTGAATTACTGAGTCTTTGCTGTGTTAGCCTTGAACATTTTCCCATCAGATCGTGGTGTATGTGTGTGTGTGTGTGTGTTTGCCTTTGCAGAGTCGTGTTAAAGTGAGAGGAAAGCGTAGACCACAGACCCGCGCTGCGAGGCGGCTGGCTGCCCAGGAGTCCAGTGAAAGCGAGGACATGAGTGTCTCCAGAGGACCTGCTGCACAGTTGGCCAGTAGTCCCGTCTTACCAAATGGCCATCCTCATCTGCAGCCCAGGATGGCCACTGGAGAGATCAGCTCTGAGAAAACCGTGGCCCCAGCTGCTCCACCTTGGGAAAGCGGTCCTGCGTTGTCTGTAGTAGATAGAAGCTTTTTTGTGACTTCTCTGCCTCAGACTGGAAATGAGGCTGACCTGTTTGATTCGGGGGACATCTTTCCACAGAGCATAGGATCACAGTCTGTGGAGGGAACAAAAGTCAAGGCAGCAGAGACCCCAGCCCACTTGTCAGGAGGAAGTAAAGAGAAGAGCCTTGTGTTTCCTGTTCTCAGTGAGGCCAGCAGTGCCGATGATCTTTTCCAGACTGTCAAACCAAGACCAACAAAGAAAAGAAGCCCTTTCCCCCTCCTTGAAGACGAGGATGACCTCTTTGCAGATCAGAAAGGCAAAAAGAAGGAGTTGAAACCTGACAGCCATCAGGACAGCATATCAAAAACACAAGACATTTTTGAGGTAACAAAAATACTTCATGTCTGGGTCTTTAAGGAAAGTAGCTGATTGGCTTCTTGAGCTATAGAGTATGTGTGTGTTGCTTGTCTGCTGTCTACTTGCTTATTAATCATGATTAAGTCTCTTGTTAATAACACTAAGGATATTTTTTGCTGCCTTTAATCTTTGTTATA
>CABHPQ010155248.1:2368-43536 GCA_902168405.1 Peromyscus aztecus
GGACCATGAGAGTGCCTTTGTGACCAATGCAAGGCCTGAGACAATGGCGACAGTTCAAATGTGCTCCTGGTGCTGAGCAAGGCCACGGCCACTGCGGGTGCCGTCTGGGATCAGTGCAAGGATGGCATGGTGGTGGTATCCCAAGGATGGCATGGTGGTGGTATCCCAAGGATGGCATGGTGGTGGTATCCCAAGGATGGCATGGTGGTGGTATCCCAAGGATGATGGGATTGAGACCAGGTGGGTTCTGACTCCATCTTGGCTACATGCCTGAGTCAAGATCCTGCCTTCTTGGACCTTCAGTTCTCAAGTGACCAAATGAGAGGACCTTGCAGGATCTGTAGGCATGGCTTGGGATACCTTCACTGAAAGTCTGTGTGGGAGACACCCCACAAACCTCACAGCCAGCGGGGAGACCATCCTCAGGAGGTGAAGAACCAACTTTGCAAGGCACTGTGTCAAAATGTCCAGAGTCTGACCTCAGGGTTTATTTTTCTTACACATTTAAAGACAGTAAAACTGTGGGGAAAAGGTTGCTGCGTGACAATTACCACAACAAAGCTTAAGCAGAGCTACAGAGAAACTCGCCAGCCAAGTAGCAAGGCGCCTGTGACCTTTATAGTAAGAAGGATTTCTAGTGACTGATAAGGAGCTCACTCAGGGCAGGGCGCTGATGGGTTCTATTCACTGAGAGGCGAAGCTCAGGATTAGGGGCTCAGGATATTGGGGCATTCAGGAAGGATGGCTCCACAGAACAGCAAAAAGACCACCAGGTTGTTAGCCAACAGTCGTTCCAGCCTCCCGGGTGCCAGTCACTTCCTCCCGTTGAAGAAAACAGGCCCAAGTGTTTGACTGGCTCCTCCAGTCTTTGAGCTGAGCATCCTACATCCGTGTACCGTGGGTCTGGAAAGCAGGAGCAGGGCTGCTTCTGTCGGGCACTTTGGTATCGTCTGGGCAGGGTCTTGCTCTCAAGCAGAATTTGATGCACATGTAAGATCCTTCCTTCCTCTCCTCACTTCCATCAGTGAGTCAGGAGCTCCCTTGGCACACACACACCCAGGGCCTCCACCTCGCCTCCCCTGTGCCCCGCAGTTCTCTTCCTTTTACACTTCGGTTCTTACGGTGAGTTTTAAGGATCCTTGTATCCGCCCTCATGTACAAGACAGACTGCACAGGGCCTCTTCCATTGTAAGTGGGTTCACTGGTAGGGCCAGATAGCTGTTCCCGCACACGCGTGCGCGCACACACACACACACACACACACCACACATACACACACTCTCACACATACACACACTCACACAGACACACCACACACACACACATCACACACACATCTCACACACACATCACACACACACATATCACACACACACACACCACACACACACATCACACACACACACACCACACATACACGCACTCTCACACACACTCACACAGACACACCACACACACACATCACACACACACATCACACACACACACACACACACACCCCACACACACACCACACATACACACACTCACACAGATACACCACACATACACACATCACACACACATCACACATACACATCAAACACACATCTCACACATACACACCACACATACACACACTCTCACACGTGCACACACACCAATTCGCAGGTACACACACACACATACTCTCACACATTCACACACATACATATGCACATTCACAGGCATGCACACATACACATGCACACATATACGTACGCATATGCATACACATACACACACTCACTTGGGGAGCCGTAGACCTGTGGCAGGGGTGGTGTGGGTGGGAGTGAACCAGCTCACCCATAACAATGGCTGTGAAAACCTATTGAGTAGCTCTTCTTCCCCAAATGACTTTGCAAATATAAAATTGTTTTATATTATGACCAGAAAAAAAGAATTTTAGAAGAGGTTAACATGGGATTTAATGACTGTGGAGCAATAACGTTCCTTGTATCAAATTAAAATTCTAAAGCTGCCACAGGAAACAAGTGTGTTAAGAGCTGCCAAGAGTACGTATGTTATTACTAGGGGATGGCTTCATTGTCCCGAGTGTTCTTCGTCCTGCATTCAAATTGGCAAGTGTCTCCCCTGGAATGAGACTCTAGGCATACCAGGAGCGAACCCCAGCCAAGGAAGTCCTGAGAGACTAAGGACTTCCATAAGCCCAAACTGGAAGACAGCCCCATGTTTCCTGCAAGCAGCAGAATGGAATGGATGTGTGCAATGGGGTTTGAATGGCTCGGCCCACAAGCTGTGTGGCTTCAGGCAAGTCACTTTGCTTCTCTGAGCTTTCATTCCCCCCACACTTGTTAGTCTGTGTGGAGGACATATGTTGAAAGGACACAGGCCGAAGCTTTGGAAGCTCCTCATAGACTGCTGAGTACTGATGATCGATGGGTCCTTTGGCTAGTCTCCTCCCTGTTCCTGCCCCTCCCTGATACTGAAGTCTGCTACCCATCTATGCTATTTAATATCAGTCATTTGTTATGCTCTTCCTGAGGGCCAGGTATCCTCTCATTCACTATCTAGGGCAGTATTAATCATTCCATTTTACAGGGTAGGAAAATGAGGCTTGAGTTTCCCAAAGCCACAGGACCAGGGCCAGGAGATGGCAGGGACGGAAACCCAGGCCCTCCTGGCTTATACGCTTTTCCTCTGATGCTTTGGAATATCCCAGATCTGCAGCTGTAAATTGCATAACTCCCCACAAGGCGAGGGGCTCAGTTCCAGTCCTTCCTCACCCCAACAGTGCTCTCCCAGCATCCTATTACAGTGAGGTTAGCTAGAAAACAGCATTTGGTGTGGGTGTTCTCTTAAGGTCAGTTCTAGAAGCATCTCTCTAGAAGTCCGAGCATTCACAGTCAAGGGAGCCTGAAGAACACCTTCAAAATGAGCAAAATGTATCACATCTTGGTGTGTGTGTGTGTGTGGCTATTAATCCTAGCTTGCCAATACCAGGTTTTTTTTCACTCAATTATATATATAATGTATATATATATATATATATATTTTAATTTTAAATGCTGAATGTCATTTATTTAAGGGGGGAGGTGGTCTTAAATACAGGCTTACAGCACATTGGGAGGACCCCGGAGGGCAGAAGTTCGCTACTGATGTTTTACAATCTTGCTTCTAATCTGTTAACGCCCATTATTCAGGGTACCAGATTTAAAAAAAAAAATGTTGAACTGCTGATGAGGGGGTAGTTATTCCTGCAGCCCCATGGTGTGGTTTTGAAATATCTTCTCAGAAGGAAAGCTAGGCGGAGAAATAGAAATCTATTAAATGTGCAAAACCGAAGAATTAGGGGCATCCATGAGAGTCCTCCGAAACATTGTCAAAGGCTTGCCAGGTCAGTGAGGGCTGGCCCAACACTGCCAATTAGAGCAAATGGGAAACAGGCCTCAGTCTCGGAATTAAAGATGAAGAGCCGCAGTTAACCTGTCTCCTAACAGAAAACACGACCCTTAATGCCTCATGTAATTTAATATTTTAAATTATGACTGTAAGCATCCAAGCCTCCTGTTGAACAATAGAACACGGCAATAAAATTCTCAGTGGGGCTTTGGCTAGCATGGTCACAGGAATAATGGCTATGGAGCCAGAGCTGAACTGGCCAGCAGAGCAGGGCTTCACCCTTATTCCCACGGCTCAGTCCTACATTCCAATAACCATCTTCTTGTAGCAAGGATCGTTGATTTATGTTCAGTGGCCTTTGGAGGATGAGATATACTTTGGAGGATGATATGGGTAGTAAGGTGCCCCCATCAGCGTTTAGAGGGTCCTGGCTATTCCAGGGGACCCATTTTAATTATGGTTCTCAAGGCTGAGGAGATAGCTCAGTCAATAAGGTGCTTGCAACCATGACAACCTGAGTTCCACCCCTACAACCACATAAACAAACAAACATGGTGTATTGATATGGGCTTGCCATGTCAGGGTTGGGGACTCTGGAACTGATGAATCCCTGGTGCTTGCTAGCCAGCCTAGACTACATGGCAAGTTCCAGGCCAGCAAGAAACCCTGTCTCAAAACACAAGGAGGATGAGCACCTGAGGAACAACAACCAAAGTTGTCCTCTGACCTATACCCTTACACACACACACACACACACACACACACACACACACACCATACATTAAGCTGTATGTGATAGCTAATCTTAGTTGTTGCTTGATTACATCTGGAATTAACTAAAAACCCACGTTTGCAGCTGGGCACACCTGTGAAGGACTTTGCTTGATTGGATCATTTGAGATTGGAAGACCCTTCGTAAATCTGGGCTGCACTTTCTGGTGGCAGCCTCTTTAATGACTCGGAAGAAGGATGCTTTTGCTCTTTGCCTGCTTGCCTTCATTGTCCCTGGCAGGTTCATCTCTCCTGCTGCTGAGGCATTCCTTCACCGGTATTAGAGCCTATTTCTTCAGGATTCCAACATAGACTAAAGACCAGCGGAGACAACCAGCCTGTGGATAAACTTCTATCAGATTCTTGGCCTTTCTGTCAGAACACAGCCGTCGTTGGACTAACTGGACCACACACAGCCTGTAAGCCACTCCAATAAACAGCCCCCTTGATAGATACAGATTCATTCTATCAGTTCTGTCCCTCTAGAGAACACTAATACACTGTGGTCCTCACCTCTGGGGCACTTTGAAAACATCTTGTGCCAGAAGATCCAGAGGCAATCTTTGAAAAGCCCTCCCCCTTGATTGTTCTTAGCACCCAGAGTTGAGAACAGTGCTTTAGAAGACCATGGCCCTTAAAAGGCAGAGAAGGTGAGCATTGGGAACACAGTAAGCCTTGGTTATACTGGAATGAAAGGCACAATCCCTGTCTTAGTGGATGGGAGGAGGAGGAGGAGCTATGCAAATGAGGAGGCAGATCCAGGGAGCCAAACAGAACCAGCAGGTAATGCAGCCATAGATAGACTCTGGGTATAAAACCAGGACCTGGGACCTGAGGCTGAGCTCCACACTATCTATAAGAAACAAAATCTTATTGTATGGGAAGGGTAAAGAAACCACTGAAATGGCCACTCCGTTAATTGGGGGAAGGTTTTTTAACATGGATAAGAGAGATAAAGTATTCAGAGGCATCTGGAAGAGTCCAGGGCAGAGAAAAAAGAATGCTGATTGATGGACATGGGCAACAGACTGGACATGACCAGGGCTATCTTGAGAGAAGAGAAAGAATGAGAGAGAACACAGCAGGGGAGAATAGTGGAGGTTGTGAGATGGCAACAGAGCATAGGGAGATAGAGAACAGGGCTTAGGGACAGAGAATAGCAAGAGTAGTTGGATTATAGGAAGAGGAGGAGCTGGGGGGAAGGAAGGCCCAGGAGGCTAGCACAACTTTGAAATGTGTGACAAGTACTTGTGAGTGGGGACTGAGGGAGCCTGGAGGCCAGCATGCACTTTGATATGCTGATAGGCGCCACAGGTAGCCATATGTCCCTTCTGCCAGAGGTAAGGGAAATGATTCGGTTTTGGCAGATGGGAACCAGTTTCACAAATTCCTGAGGAATGCTGGCTTTTATCTAACCACCAGAAACCCTCCTATAAGTACAGCTTGAGCTCATTTCTGGACATATTGACTGCTTTTTGGAGTTTGGGAAACTGGAATTTCCTTTGGACCTGACATTAGGTCTAACTACAAATGAACAGAAATCTCTTGACCCTTGCCAATGCCTGTTAATTTAGATATTCCTCATCTCCAAATTCAGCTAAGCTGCACCTGCAAAAGCCAGAAGGTTAGTATGTTAGTTAGGGTTTCTATTGCTGTGAAGAGACACCATGACCCTGGCAACTCTTATAAGGGAAAACATTTAATTGGAACTGGCTTATAGTTTAGAGGTTAAGTCCATCATCATCATGGTGGGAAGCATGGCAGGGCACAGGCAGACATGGTGCTGGAGAGGAAGCTGAGAGTTCTGCATCTGGATTGGCAGACAGCAGGAAGAGAGAGACATTGAGACTGACTTGAGCTTCTGAAACCCCAAAGCCCATGCCCAGTGACACACTTCCTCCAACAAGGCTGCACCACCAAAAATGCCACTCCTTATGAGTCTGTTGGGATCTTTTCATGCAAACCACCACAGCTGGCACAGAAAATGACTGGCATCCAAGGTGGCCTGCAAGATCACCATCGGATAACTTTAAGAATGAGCAGAATTAAATTATAGAGCTGAACCCACACAATGCTTTGTTGAGAACAAGAAAAGCATAAGAAGAGAGAAAGATAAGCTGTAAGTTGTAGTTGTTTGTTTTGTACTCTTTGCTGTTTGGGGGCCCGCCACCCAGCTCCCAAATAAATCACATGGAGTCTTATTCTTTCCTATGAATGCCCAGCCTTAGCTTGCCTTGTTTCTAGCCAGTTTTTCTTAACTTAAATTATTCCGTCTAACTTTTGCCTCTGGGATTTTACCTTTCTCTATTTCTGTATACCTTTCTTTACTTCTTACTCCGTGGCTGGCTGTGTAGCTGGGTGGCTGGCCCCTGGTGTCCTCTCTCCTTTTCTCATTCCTTGATCTTCCTCCCAGATTTCTCCTCCTATTTATTCTCTCTGCCTACCAGCCCCACTTATCCTTTCTCCTCTATTTCCGGTATTGGCCGTTCAGCTTTTTATTAAACCTATCAGATGTTTTAGACAGGCAAAGTAACACAGCTTCACAGAGTTAAACAAATGCAACATAAAAGAATGCAACACATCTTTATATCATTAAACAAATGTTCCACAGCAGAAACAAATGTAACACATCTTAAAATAATATTCCACAACAGGAAGTGGCATGTAAGACTGTGCCCTCCTGATTAGTCAGTACAGAGAAGAGGTCCTACATTAGAGTTATGGACTCCACTGCCCCAGTCAGCTCGCATGCATAGCACTTGGCACCTGACTTTGCAGGGTTCTAGAATAAACTGCCCCATTTGCTAGTCTGGATCTCCATGCTCGTCTCATAAAATGAGAGTGTTCTTGTTATGAAGGGAGGACCTTTGTTTCTCACACACCAGCAGGTAAGAGCTAGGTACGTCAGTCTATAAGATGCAGCTTGTCATAGCATCGTGTGGAGTCATGCAGACAAGTGAGTGGCCAGACACATGTTACCATATAACTGCTGCACCATGTCACTTCATACCCCCTCTCTCCACACCTGCCCGATGCGTGCATCTGCCGGTATTCTCTCCATGCTGTGTGCTGCCTCCAGGGCTTTGCCTGGACACTTGTCCCTGGGTGCCTCCCCGTTCTTTCCTCTGCTGGTTTGTGTTATCAGTCTCATGTGGGTTGGGGCTCTAGAGCTGTGGCTGCTTTCTCTGTGTTCATTTTCTCTCTAGAATTTAGGTTGTTTGTCTGTTTTACAGGGTCTCCTCTGCAGCTTTGGCTGGCCTGGAACTTGCTATATAGGTTAGGTTGGCTTCTTCTTGAACTCACATAGCTCTGCCTGCCTCTGTCTCCCAAGTGCTAGGATTAAAGGTGGAATTTAGATTTTTTCACCCTCCAGCAGGACTGCTTTGTCAACAACCACCTGCCTCACTTGCGGTGCATTCTGGGCCTCTTTCTCAAGGGTCACCTCGGCCCGAGTCTTGCCATTTTCCCCTCCATGGACGGCCTGAGCATGACACCTACGGCTTTTCGTCACCAGGACACCCCAGAGAAAAGATGTGCATCGGCACTTAATCTCATTCGAAAACCTGTGTGGTGGGTCCTGTTATCACCTCCACTTTACAGGAAACTGAGGCAAAGACAGGCCAAGCCACTTGCCTCAAGCCAAACAGTCAGTATGCGGGCTGGAACCTGAAGTTGGCTCCAGAGTTCAGATTCTTATCCACGGTCTTACTCTGTCTTCTGTGGCTATGACAAAATACCCAAGACCGGGTAATTTATAATGAAGAGAAGATTATTTGGCTCACCGTTCTGGAGGCTGAGAACTCTGAGAACCTGACACTAACATCTGCTTGACATCTGTTGAGGACTTCTTGCTACAGCGTAACCTGGCAGAGGGCAACACAGGGGCCAGCAAGGCAAGCATAGCTCTTCTTATAAAGCCACTAATGCCACCATGGGGACCCCATCCTCAAGACCTTATCCATTCACCAATCCCTTCTGATCTTGTGAAATGTGGTGAGCTAGGTTAACATGACTCTTCCTCCTTCCCCGTGTGTGTATAGATGCACATACAAGCACAGGTGTAATACATGTGCGTGTGCATGGAGGTCAGAGGTCACCCTTGGGTATTGTTCCTCAGGAGCTGTCCGTTTTGCTCTTTTCACGATGGGCTAGAGCTCACGCATTGGCTAAACAGGCCCCAGGAGCTGCCTGTCTTTGCCTCCAGAGCACTAGGATTACAGACGTGTGCCACCACACCTTGCTTTTTTATGTGGGATCAAACTCGGGTCCTCATGCTTGCATGGCAAGTACTTTACTGATAGAACTGTCTCCCCAGCCCACCTCTCCTCTTTAATAGACGACTAAATATAGGCTCGGGGAGGCCTCTGTCTAGTGCTGGGCTGGGATTTTTAAACCGTTACCATCAACTGGCAACTTCTAAATTGTGTTCTTTGGGCCTTTGGGGACACTGGGGGAGGGGTTTCAGAGAAGACGAGGAGGCTTCAGGAGCCCTTGGCTTCTGTTTCTCTCCGCCACGCTGTGTACAAAGCAGAACTCCATGCTTCCTAGAAGCCTGCCTAGACAGTTAGGCGTGAGAGTGGGGGCAGCAGATAGTCACACATGGGGGTATTTTTGCTTTTATTACACATTAGGGATGCAATTTGTACCTGTTAGGTATGCTTTGCACTGCCTGATAAGATTTCACTTGAAGAAAGGGACGAACTGTTTAAAAACAGCTGAGAAGGAGGACACCAAGCAAAGCTGAGTCCCAGCTTCATCAGGCTGGGCCCTGCGCACAGGTGGGTTGGTGCTGTCCTGGGCACAGCAAAACCTATAAGAAGCTGAAGAGCAAGGATGAAGACCAGGTTGGGTAGAGGATGATGCCTCTTTGTTGAATTTGAACGTACATGCTTTGACAGTTAGAAAATAGGTGTCAGGGTTGGGGAACTGTGTAGCTAGAGTTTTCCTGCCTGGCCCACAGTCAGGACAAATCTCTCTCACCTGCCAGTCCCACAGCTGCTCAGACCCAACCAAGTAAACACAGAGACTTATATTGCTTACAAACTGTATGGCCGTGGCAGGCTTCTTGCTAACTGTCCTTATAGCTTAAATTAATCCATTTCCATAAATCTATACCTTGCCACATGGCTCGTGGCTTACTGGCATCTTTACATGCTGCTTGTCCTGGCGGTGGCTGGCAGAGACTCCCTTCACTTTCCTGTTCTTTTAATTCTCTCTGTTAGTCCCGCCTATACTTCCTGCCTAGCCACTGGCCAATCAGTGTTTTATTAGCAACACATTTGCCATACAGAACATCCCACAGCAGAGCCGGGACTCAGTCGGTAAAGGGCTTGCAGTTCTCAGTTTGGTTCCCAGAACCCATGCTGCTGTTGTTTTATAACAAACAAACAGAAACAGATGTGGGAGCACACACTTGTAATCCTAGTGCCGTGAAACGGAGAAAGGTGGATCCCTGAGGCTCCAGTCTAGCCTACTTGGTGAATTCTAGGCCAGTGAGACCCTGTCTCAATAAACCAAGGTGGATGGCACCTGAGAAATGACACCTAAGGTTGTTTCTAGCCTCCCAATGCATGCATGCATAGTTTGCATGCACCCATAGTTTAAATGCACCCACACAGGTGAACAGGCACATACACACAAACAGGCAATGATCTCTTTGACACTGACAAGATCCAGGTGGCCACCTGCCAGAAGAAAGCCGCAGAGAGCTTCCATCTCTGTAAAGCTTGTGGGACTCCTCCCACCTCCAACAGGTCAGTAGGGTCAGTAGGTCCAGCCTGCACCCGAGGAGGAGAAGGAGGAAGTAGACGGGCACCAGTTACGTCCAGCATCAGAGGCAGGGCCCACAGACACGGGTGGACAGGTGTTCCCTCATCCAACAGAACACAGCAGGCCCAAAGAGCAGATTGAGATAGCCATGCCAACCGTTCAGCTTCAGGGCAGGAGGCAGAAGCTTCGGGAAGGTTCTGAAGTCAGACATCTGCAGGACTAAAGCAGCAATTTCCTGTTGGCATCCAGACGTGGTCTCAAGGGAACACATGGTCCTGTGTGTGCCTGGGCAGCCCTGCTGCCTCTGTCCCTTTCCTTGCCGAGAGTCAGAGTGAACCCACCAACAAGTTGGGCAGTCACACAGCAGTGCACCAAGGCTCAAGGCCATGGACACCAGTAAGGCAGTTTGTGCCCTTGAGGCACTGACATGCAACAGGATACGCTCCTTGACTCACCAAGCACTTACTATGTGCTAAGCACTCTGCCCATATTACTGAGTTGTGGGCACAGCCTCATGTAAGGGGAGCGTCTCATAGTTCCATTTAACAGGTCAAAAGACTGAGATTCAGAGAGTTGTCCAGACAGTGAGCAGCAGAGCAGAGTCTTGAACCCGAGTCAGCTGCCTGAGGCATTAACTTTGACCAAGCTCCACTTTCATTCCCAGTGTGTCTGGGGTAATGGGACCCACCCACCCAGCCTGTTTGCTGACTCCTGCCCTCGTTTCTGTATACCACATATTCTGGGGGCAGGGGGCTGGCAGAACATCACCCCCAAATAAGGAACACTGTTTTTTGTTGGTAGCAAAACATCTTCCTTTTATGCATTGAAGCAGACATATAGTATACAACAGATCCATGTCCCATCTGTTGTAGTAAACACTCATGAGGACAGCCAAGTGTGGTGGTATATAACTGCAATCGCAGTACTCGAGAGGCTGAGGCAGGAGGATCACTGGGAACTTGAGACCAGCCTGGACTGCAGACTAAGATCTTGTCTCAACAAAACAATATGTTTATGGGGTGCACTTAGAAACAAGTGTCTGGAACACATGGTACTGTTGTGATACACAGGAGCCAGTGTGAACTGTCCCCTTAAGAGGGTGTGCTTGTCAGTCCCTCTGTGCCCAGCCCCAGCTCCACATCAGTCCTGTGGTCTTAGCAGACTCCACACTGACCCCCGACACTGGCACCCACAACCCTGGGGCCTCCTTGTTGTACCAGCTCCCGAGACTGCCCTGTTGAGACTTGTTATAGGTTAAACAGGTATGGACTTAGCTCAGCTCAAATGAGACTTGAACATTCGGGTCTCTGTTGTCAGTTCTCCCAACACAGGGAGAAAAGCAATTGTCAATTAACAGGCCCATCAGCTGAGGCGGGAGAAAAATCAATAGCACGGACCAATCCCGAATGTTCTGACGCAGGCTAGGATTCCAGAGGCCCAAGCCTTCCACACAGGTACACGGAGTAATTGGCTTCTCCCTAGCGACCCGTCCTGCGGACTCCACGACTCTCCAATTAACATGTTCCGTTGACAGGCACACAATTATTTGGGTTCGCTGTACCCCTGCCAGTGTTTGTTCAATCAGAACTTGCAAGCACATGGAAAGTGCACGGAATAGCAAATACAAGCGGCTCTCAGGCCAAGCACTGAATGGTCTTAAAGGAACCTTAGAGTTGGACTTTTCTTTCAGCTTAGATGACTGCCCAGCATCCCTGATTATCTGGAACCGTCCCCAACTCCACTGGAAAATGGAGAAGGGGCCACCCGTGGCTTGGCTGGTACCTTCTTGTGGAGCTGATCTGAGAGGAGAGGACAGTTTCCTCCCTGTCCCACCTGAACTTGTCACTGAGCCTCTGCTGCTAACAATGTCACTTCTTCCTGGGTCTGCCAATCTCTCTCCCGATCCTCAGGGAACCTTCCTGGGCCAGGGCTGAAGCCTTTGCTTGCTTCACCTGTGGCCTTGTTTCCTCCTCAACGCAGACATCCACAGTTCCCCTCACTGAGAGCAAGTCTTCATAAATAAGCATCGCTGGTCTCAATGCATCATGAGGATACATGGGCTTAGACAATGGTGCTTAGACTAATGTCTAGCAGGCACCATAGATAAGGGTGGTGGGTAAATGGAAATGGGTTTAGGAGGGGTAGATGAGCAGGGCGGGGAGGGTGTAGCTGGTCAGGAAGGTAGAGATGAGTAGGGAGAAGGTGGTGGGAGCTGGAGGGCAGCCTGTGCTAACTAGCTGAGTGGCTACAGAGACTGCTAGAGTTGAGTGACAGAAGGGCAGGTAAAGAACTTGAAAGGCCGCGTAGTGTGTGGTTGTGGTGTGGGCTCTGGGCCAGGTGTTGGGCTGAATCCCAGCAGTGATAGTTCCTGGCTCCGGACGATAAGGAAAAGCAATGATTCTCTCTGCAACTCTCTGCAGAAAAGAAGTAGTTCCTTTCCTCTCTAAATAACAGCAGAACTTTCCTTACACATTGCTTGTGAAGGCGAAGTTGCACCTATGAAACACCTTACGCAGTGACTGTGGTGGAGGGCTAAATAAGTACCAGCTGCCGAGTTCTCTGTTATCACCACCATTGCTAGTAATAGACAGAGAAGCAGGGTGAGAGGGTATGCAGAAAGTGAGGTCCGTGGACAGACAGATGAACAGCTTGATGGGAGGAGGGTAGGTGGGTGAGTGTGTGCTCACATAGGTAGCTGGATGGGTGGGTGAGTGGGTGGGTGGAGAGATGTACAGATGAACGAATGAGCACGTGGACTGTGAGTTAGATGGACAAACGGATGGATGACTTCATAGGAGGCTGGGTAGGGTGGGTGGGATAACGCATACATAGGAGACCAGGCGGATTGATGGGTGGATGGCGGAGGAATGAACATTGTAAGGAGGGATGGGTAGAGGAGAAAACGCTTTGTGCCAAGGATACTGGGTGAAGCTGTCTTTGGCTCAGCCTCCCTCACACACCTCCAAGGCATCAGAGCTGCCCGGCCTGCTCCTCCATCTTGCCAACACATGTAGAAGTTTCATGGTTCCCAGTGTGAATCCCTTTTGGCTCTGTGCCTTTGACAGAGGACTGGCGAGGACCCTTTAAAGGCCCTTCTGGACCCAGCAAGCTGTTTCCTCAGTTCTGTTATCCCACAGAGCCATGCCCCACAGCCAAGACTCAGCTGTTCCCTGTGCTCCTGAATTGGTTGAGAGTCTGGACTTGGGCTTTCTCTGTTCCGCCTGAGGGAGAGGACTCAGCTCTCCTCGGTGACTCCTGGTCCTTCCTAGGCTGTGCCATTGCCCCTCCCCCCAGGCATGGAGTCACTGGGGCAAGATTTGAACCTGGGTCTACATCACAGCATCCGATCTCCCTCTCTGCTCTCAGCTTCCTTAGAGTCTGTGGAAGACAGCCCTGTCTCTTTTTCAGGGTAGATTGCAAGCTGCATTTGGAGATAAAGGCGGATCTCTGTAGTGATTCTGGACAAGGGAATGTTTTCTAGAGCTGCAAGTGTATTTCTTATTGATTTTATGTTAGAGCATTCTGCTTATCAGTTTAAAGAGGCCACAGACCAATCCCTAGCACCAGCAACCCTATTCCATCCACCCATGAAGAAGGTTGCCAAAGATGCCATTACCTGAGCTTCCACATCCCTGGCAGAGTGGTCCTATCACCGGCCGAGGGGCCTTCTCTGCCCTGTCCCACAGGTTGGCTTTCAAATTAATGTCAGTTAAGACTCACTCTGAGGCTACTTGGCTCAAATGGGATTTCTGAGGATCAAAATCCTACAAGAATCGTGGATGTGTACCGAGTTGTGGCATTCCAGGCATGGTGCCAGCCAGGCATGGCTTACTTTGACCGTGAGACCTTCTCAGTACAAGTGGAGATGATGGGGTCTTTAAGGAATCCACTCAAAACCTTCTGCCATCGACATCCCTTACATTAAATGGCACATTTGGGGGCTGGCTCAGTAGGTAAGAACATTTGTTATACATCATGAGAACCTGAGTTCCAATCCCAAACATGCATGTAAAAAATGTGCAGCCACATGCATGCCTTTACCCTAGCACTGTGGGAGGATGAGACAGGAGGATCCCTGGAGCTTGCTGGCCACCATCCTAGCTCCAGATTTATAGAGAGAAGCTCTCTTAAGGAAATACGGCAGAGTGAGTGAGGCCTTAGAGTGAGGCCGCTGACCTCCTCCTCTGGACTCTGCATGCATTTGCTTATGCATGTGTGCGTGTGTGCTCTAAAGTCCATGCGTGAACACACACAGGCATATTTGCATATGTCTGTGAACATCCTCTGCATACCTTAAATCCTGTCTAAATTACTTACAATATCTAATCCACTATAAACACTGTATTGTTTAGGAAGTCACGACAGGAAAAAAAAATCTCCATGTATTCACTAGAGATTTTCAATCTGTGGTTGGTGACGCTTCAAAAACAGAACCATGGACATGGCTGGCTGGCTGGCATGACTAATACCTGGAACCTTGGGAAGTGCCATCTCACATTTGGAGTAGTGGCTCACCAGGTCCTAAACACAGTCCCAACACCAGCGAATGAAATTACACAGTCATCCCACCCATGAACTTGAGCAGAAAAATCCTAAATATAACATCCATTCATGGGGTTTAGCAAGACATTCTTATAAAATTCATCATGGTCAAGAAATGCTCAGCCCAGGAATGCAGGGTTAGTTCAATGTCACAAAAGCACTCATATAATTCAGCTTACTAACAAGATAAAAGGGGAAGAAATGTCTATTTCCTCTGATTGCATCTAATTCTGCATGATTGACATAACCAGGAACTCTTGGCAAAGTGGGAAAACAAGGACATTTTCATAGCGATAGTTTCACAAAAATTTAAGTCTTGTGTTCAGTGATGGAGCTCCTTCTGCCTCTGATAGCTCAGCATAGAACCTGAGATCCCAACCAATGTGGTAAGGGGAGAGAAAAAGTAAATGTGTAAAAATTGGGAAGAAACAAAATTGTCCTCGTCTACATCTCTATGTAGAATCTACAGTCTTCTAGAAGGAGGCAGAGTTCTCCACCATTGCCCAGAACAAGGTCAATATATAAACATCGATTGTGCTCTCATTCACCAGCAATAACCAATTTAGATCTGCAGTAAAAAGACTCCTTTCCAGGCAGCAGGACAAGCCGAATGACACCAGGAATAAACCTCGCAAGAAATGGGCTTGATTTTTATGGAGAAGCTGATACAGATTTACAAGAGGAGATAAAAAGAAGAACTGGACAGACTGGGGCACTGTGGGAAATGATGAGGGCATGATGGCCAGTGAGGGGGTTCCCAGGGCTCCTGCCAAGCAGACTTCCCACTGTACCCAGTCCAAGCTGGTGGCTGGAGCGAGAACGGCTCTGGGCTCTGAGCACTTCAGTAAGACTCCTCCACAGCGACAGGCTGTACTTTCGTACCCACTTGTCACAAGCCTCTCTAATCATGTGCTATTTTGCCACCATACCTTCTCCCTCTTCATAATACAGTATGGATATTTTCCATGTCATTAAGTGGTGTTTGAGAAAGGAAATCATGAAGAATGGTTCTCCAAGGCAGACGAGCCTGGACATCCCTTGTTTTAGAGATGAGGGGGACAGAGAGGGATGGAGAGGAAGGCAATATTCAATCTGTGCCTATTACACACCATCTAATTCTTCTAGGCACCCTGAGATTCAGAATTCTTTGTCTACCTGTCGCCTTATCCTCTCCCATCCTGAAAATGAGGAAAGCTCAGAGTGCTGGACCACTCAGGCTGAGGCTTGAACCCGGATCTCTAAGGCCTTGGCTCTACCCAGGCTTCTGGAGCTAAGGATAGAGGTTTCCCATGCCTGTCTTCCCTGGCTGTCATCAGAGTGCCTGGCACAGTGCTGCATGAGCAGACATTGTATCAATTGTGCAGTGTCTGGGAACTGAGTGCCATTCTCCCTGGTATTGTATAGAACTTAGCATGCAGCAGTGAAAATTACCAAGATGGCATGACAGTCACACTCCCTCAAAGACCGGAAGGAGGGTCCTCCCTTATTGTTTCTAGCCCTGGTGGCTGTACATGCCATTGTACAGAATACCCATGTCCCCAAGCTTGTATGTCTTAGATTTTCCTCACCTTTTTCTATTAATTCTCTAGTCCTTGAATTTTGGAAGTCTTACTTCAGGATGGATTTGTCAAATTCCATAGCGGAATCATATCTTTTAAGTCTCTACTTCCAAATAAGATCAAAGTAAACAGATGTGAACACCATAAACAGATAGAAAGTCAATAGTACAGCATAGTTCTGAGGAGAGTTCAGGCCCTGACACCAGTTGGACAGCATGGTGAGGGCCCGATGAGAGCTCAAGCCCACAAGGCAGAGTGGTAGGGCTGGAGGAGGTCCCTTCCTGTAGGTCTCAGAGGAAGGAGAAGGTTTCAGATAGCCAGACTGTCTGATTCCCCATCAGGCAGCAGAGATAGGGGGTGCATTGCACTGCCAGGAAGGACTGTGTGACTCCAAGGACATAGGGGAAGTAAGGAGGAGCTTATCTAGTTGACATGTACTAGACAGACATGTAGCTCTCTGATGCCCTGGGTATGGCAATTTGAGGTCTGTAAGCCTCCTTGAAGAAGTGAGAATGTCATTCTCCTGGAATCTGGGCTCCTGAGGAGTCCATTAGGGATTCAGAGATTGGAATATGAGCACTTTGCCATTGAGGTTCTAAATGTGTTCAATGATAGGGTAATATTTGCTCAAAACAGAAGAGGAGGGCAGAAAAGGTCATGTAGGCATCTTTTAGAACCATAAGCATAAAAGCTTGGAGGAGGCGGCATGCCCACAGAGAACCAAGCGTAGAGAATAGAAGGGAGAAGCCCAAACAGTGCAGGACCCAGATCACTGAGGGTCTCATGAGTCAGATCCCTGTGACTTGGAGCAAGATGGAAGCCACTGTGATGATTTTGAACAAACAGGTTGGAAGATGCAAAGGATGGCTCCCACTCAGAGCCCAGTGAGGAAGCAGTACCACAGTCCCTACAGAAGATCTAGCTTGGACCAGTGGCAGCAGTGGGTATGGAGATAGCTGGTGAGAGTCAAGATTTCCAGGTGCCTGTAGGTGTGAGAAAAAGGAAGGACTTCCAGGTAACTGTGAGTATATTGGTCTGCACAACCAGAAGGACAAAGCTGTTGTGGGCTGAGCTGAAGAAAGCTCTGAGTGGAGCTAAATGATGGGGAAAGGCCAAGAATTGAATTTGAGACCTGTTGAGGTTGAGATGCCAGTTAAGAAGAGATGATAGTTAGGTGGGTCAATATTGAGTTTGGAGGTTGGAGCAAGGAAGGCCTGAGCTGCCCATACAAACTTAAGAATTGTTGTCAGCACAGAGACAACATTTCAAGCTGTGAGAATGGAGAGAGTCACAGTGGGAATGAATGCAGATAAAGAACAGGTTCAAGGGTTAACCTTTGCAAAGAACACCCCAACTATTATGAAGAGGGCCCTAACAGAGGAGGCTGAAGACTGTGACCAGCAAGGTGTGAAGAAAGCCAGGAAGTGCGGCACGGCACCTTGGGGACCCAGTGGAGAGTAATTTCATAGAAAGGTGAGGTCAAATATGCCAAACTTGCTGCTAGACCAAGTTAGGAGAGCATTAAGGAGTGACTCTTTGTGTTCTTGAGGTCATTGGTTGTTATGTAGCAATTTCCTCGCTATTGAAACATTCTATCCTGAAAGGAAGCTTGTAAAGACTCAGGAAGTTCTAAAGAAAAGTACATTAAGACTCAGGAAGTAAATAACTCACAAATTTCAGGTAGTCCCTGAACCCAACCAGATGCACAAGGCCCTTTGCTCTCCAAGGTTGTTTAAGCAATAAGGACTGCTGGGGAGACTCAGACCAACTGAGCTGCTTGGAAGGGACTCTGACATGTGGAGCTGCCTGTAAGTCATGCAGGGAGTCTTAGGATTCCAGCAAGAGTTGCTACTCATTTTGGCGATGAAGCTGTCTTTGACTTGCCATGATTCTGGAAGTAACCCCAATAAACTCAGGTTCTAAGCAAGTACTAAGTTGTACTTTGGTGGTATCTCACTTCGGTGTGTCTTCTGTTTTTTAATCTGGTGTGAATACACATTAGTGTTGTGTGCTCCCCAGGAAAGTGTCATATCACATTGGTGTCCTTAGCAAGAGCAGGTTCTGTGGCGTGGTGGATGCAAGCTAGTTGGATGGAACCAAAAGAAAGAGGTAAAAGAACTGGCAGACAGCCCCAGATACAGCCCTGGGACTCCCTGATAGAGAATGTCCTTGCAGGTGTTTGGTTGGAAAAGAGCTGAAAAAGTGGGAAAGTTCTCGAAGACACGGTAGGGTCCAGAAACGTCCTGTCACTTTCTTCAAAGGAGAAACGACAGCATGTGTACTGGTGGGAATGATGCAGTAGAAAAGGAAATTGCACACACAAGTCTCAGCCATCCTCCTGTCTCCACACCCCCATAGCACCGAGATTACAGATGCCAGTGACCATGCTTTTCACATGGGTTCTAGGGATTTGAACTCAGGTTCTCATGCTTGGAACTCAGGGGCACCCTCATTTGCTGCGTTGTCTTCCCAGTCCCGAATTCCCTTTACTTTTCAAGAAAACCAAGATGAGGCCTTGAGTTGAGGGTGGAGGAGGAAGAGCTGGAGTCTGAGGTGAGAGAAGGGAGATGTTGGAGGTGCCCAGGAAAATGCACTAGAAAAAGTAAACAGAGAACTGGCTGAAGAGTCATGAACTTGGACTGGATTCGAAGAACTCAAGATGTTATCTCAGTAAGGACAAGGAGTCTCTTTCTTTCTCTTTTGGTTGTCCTTAGCTGTCCCTTACCCTCAGCAAAGACACCAGCAGTTACACACTGGATGACTGAGTGAATGCATTAAATGGGGCATGCAGCAGGAAGTGGTTGTCCCTAGTGCCTGAGGATGCTTTCCCTTGGGCCACTATAATCTCCACCAGGAGAACTGAATGAGCCCCCCAGCTGAGGTCACCCTGGAGCTAGCCACACGGCTGAAAGTTAATTAACTTGGAGGTGTTTTCCCTTTTCTTCTCATTCTTACTGACCTCAATTAAGTGCTTCTCCAGAGCTCCCATCCCCCTTGAGAAGGCTTTCCGTTTAGCTGGCCAGGTTCTGAGCCGGGAGCCTGGTTGGGCCTCCACCTCCTGCCTTCTAAGGCCCAATAGATGCTTTATGCACTGGGTGTGCTCAGGAGTAGTAGTGAGTAGTGAGTAGTACCTACCCCTCCTGACCAGAGGTCCTGATAGTGGGGGCTGACCCAAAGCACCCTCCTGAGCCCAGGCCGGGTTCTGCCCCTCTCCACTCCTGCTAAAGTCCCTCCCCTAGGCTCCTCTCCAAGCCAAGTGGTCCTGGGAGATTTCTGTATCATTAGCCTTTGTGCCTTACTTCCTGTTCTGTCCTGTCAGGGAGACTTGACCTCCAGGAGAGGCCTGGGAGTGGAGCCCGTCATTATAGTTTTTAAAGTCCCCTGACTGTAAAGCAGCCAAGGCTGACATCCACTTTGTTCTCCATAAAAACAAATGGATCTTTCCTTTCTCGCTCTAGATTAAGAAACAGAGCTGAGTAGCCAGCATTGCCAAGCAGCTATGCTCAGAGCTCAGGTTCTTCTCCAATCTCTTCTTTAAGGGCCTCTATCATCTTCTTAATGTCATTTTTAAGACTGATTTCTTCTGTTTCTTCTGCCTTGGTATGTTCAGGAGTTGCAATTGTAGGGTCGGTAGGTTCTGGTGTTGTCATATAAGTCTTTATGATGTTGCCTGTATTTTTCCGTTGGCGTCTACTCATCTCTTTCTCTGCTCAGTGCTGATGGTGTAAGACCCTAACCCTTCAGGCTTACACCTCCAAGCCTCAGAAATGAGAAACTTCAAGCACCAGGAAATGAAAAACTAGAAATATGTTTCCCTGGGCAAGCTGACCACCCCTGTTCTCAGTTGGTGAGGTGTATACTTACGATTCTGGTGCTCTGGTTTGGTGGTTGGGTGATCTTGATAAGTTCTTTTGAGAGCTTCTTGAAATATAGGATCCAAAGACACCTCTTATTCAGTGACTTGCTGTATAGCTGGGTGGCTGGCCCCTGATGTCCTCCTCCTTCTCTGGCTCCTCGATCCTTCAGATTCCGGGGAGCACCGCAGTGTCCTCCCTCGTTGCCTCTGTAGTCACAGCTGCACTGATCCCTGTGCAGAGCCCAGGTCCTGCCCTGTGCTGCACTCTCCACTAGTTCCCAATTGAGAAGCAATCAGCAAGGTGATTAACATCCACTGTGTGGGTTCAGGCGTCCCTGGATCTTGTAGCTCCTCTTCTTGCATTCACCCAGCTCTGTTGCGCCCCAAAGGGTCACCCGGGGAGTCCCGGCTGCTGCTCCTTCCCTGTGCTCGCTATGACCACGCCTCTCACCCGCAGGCCTGGGAAGACCGTGAGGGAAGGATCGATCCAAACTGCGGATTCCCGAGGAAGGCAGAGAAACTTTGATGCTCTAGTCAGCTTTTCTTAACTTAAATTAATCCATCTATCTTTTATCTCTGGGTTTTTTATCTTTCTCTTTTTCTGTATACCTTTTTTGAAGTCTTTCTTTGTGGGCCTGTTCCCCTTATTTCCATATCAGTTCATCATCCAATTTTGCTCTCACTCACGGCCCACCGGCGGCAGCCGCCATCTTCCTGCCTGTCCCTCTCTTGCTTCTCCAATCTCTACAGTAACTCCCTCACAGCTCCCTGTCATAGGTAGGGAAGCGAACTTGAGGAGACATTGCCCTGGGCACTTGGTGGAAAATGGACAGGTGAGAGGGCTTGAAGCCAGCCACCTGGTACACCTCATGGACCTTGCCTCGTAGGGACAGTTTACAAACACAAACGATGCTTGCTGTTACTTGGCGGGAAGGGTGAAGAGGTTTTTTTTTTTTGACTGGACTATGACTGCAGTGGAGGAGGTCAGAGCCTTGTACTCTAGTGTCTTCTGCCTAGAGGGTGCTGGAGGATTGGTGACCCAGGGAGGGCAATTCGGAAGGCACCCCCTTGACCTTCCAGGGAGAACTAATGTCATCAGAGCTTGGAGGAAGCAGACAGACCAGTCAGGAGTCAATCACATTAATCCAGTCAAAGCAGGAAGCAGGGACCACATGGGAGACGGGCTGTGAACAGGCCTGCACAGGCAGCCATGCACCATGCACAAGCTCCCCTTTGCTGGAAACCTCTGCTGCTACCCGAGGCTCCTGGAAGCACTGTGGGGCCATCTCTCTCATGGCAGCAGAGACATTTCATTATAATTTAAATCTTTCTTGGGTTTCATCAGAGGCTATGAAGCATCTTGAAAGAGAGAAGTGCTCAGTCCTCAGGTGAGGGAAAAACATGCCAGAACTTTCTTTTCTAATATAAATGAGACGAAGAGATGCAGCGGAACCTGGCAGAGCCTGCCGGAGCACACTAATAGACTAGATGAGAAGAGAATTATAGAAGGAGACAGGTCCAGAGGGTGGTGGGGCAAGGAGAGAAAAAGGCTTCCCCTGCCAGCCCCAGGTGGCTAACAGGGGCCTTGTCCCCTTCAGCAGAAGCATCCCCAGGGGCTGGGTGGGCTCGGATCATCACCTGGCTGGAAGCTTCTCAGCCTGGAGCGTAGAGAACTAAGACCCCTGCCTTCTGCCTCCAGCATGTTTCCTTCCCAGGCATCCTCCTACAGCTTCCAGTGATCCCATTAATTATGGAGGCTCAGGACTGGGATGGAATCCACAGCATTTCCTGCATGGGAGCTCTTAGTGGGGGAGGGCACAGTGACCTAGAAAGAGGAGGGTGAGGTGGGGGGGGGTGGAGGGGCAAAGGAACAACCCCCACAGATTCACACTCCTTCCAGGCTGGCAAGGGTTAGGGGCTGCCCTGTGTATATGCAGGGTTTAAAATATTATCTTAGCAGTTAGAGGTCCTGAGGATCACTCACTTGGCTTATAACTGGGTGTTTTGCTTTCATAAAATCAGATTATTTTTCTTTTGCCTTTAATAAAAACCAGCGCTGGTTTCTGACTCACAGGCTCAGAACAGCCTTCTCCCGGCTCAGAGGCCTGGGTCTGTAGTGGCGCAGGCTGGAACTGCTCGCAAATAGGAAATCAATGGAAGACCAGGAGACAAAGCCGGAGAGGGAAGGGGGGAAGGGAGGGGAAGAGCAGAAAAAGCCAGGACTTCATGGCTGTGCAGTCCCCAGAGGGAGGGAGGCAGGGGCTCTGGCTCCACAGCACCACTGGCCCTCCCAAACCCATGCAAGCTCATGCCAGCCTTTTGGGGAAGGCTCTGCTGCGGCAGAAGCCCTGAAATCTTAGGCAGATGCCCTGTCACCCTGAGCAAGAAGCTGTCACCTCCCTCAGGAGGGTGAGAGGGCTCAGAGCTGCTAAGGTGTAAGCTGCAGAGGCAGGGCTGGAGGTAGGCAGAGGTGACCCTGGAGAGAGGTCCCTGCTCTGGCTGCGCTGCTCCACCCCCCACCCCACCCCCATTTCCCACCTCTCTCTGGCTCATTTTATCTCCTTGCTCTCTAGT
This sequence comes from Peromyscus aztecus, assembly GCA_902168405.1. Lineage (NCBI taxonomy): Eukaryota > Metazoa > Chordata > Mammalia > Rodentia > Cricetidae > Peromyscus > Peromyscus aztecus. The sequence goes on from CABHPQ010155248.1 coordinate 24,821, forward strand.
CCTTTGTCTCCATCCCTCTTTCTCTTAAGAAAAATGGCTGAGCTTGTTAGGCTGGAAATCAAACGTCCCCACCAGCTGAACACATCAGAAGGGACCTTTGCTTTCACATCTGGCTCTTTTTATCCTATAACACCGGCTTCCTACAGAGAGGAAGGGCCAGGAGGGGGGGGCCGGTGGGTGTGGGTGATAAAAATCAATGCAAGCCCTGTCGTTATCTGGCCTGGTAACGGGACTGGAGGGGTGACTAGGGCGACGAGAGGGAATCAGAGGGTGCTCTGATAAGGGTCAGGCAGGGCCCTGCCAACAGGCACCACCGCGCAGGAGGCGAACCTTCTGTTAAAAGCCAGGTGTCCGGAGATGGGGGCAGGAATGGAGCCTGCTGACGGGGGATTCTTTCCTGTGGTCAGGAGGGGGTGCCAAGCCTCTGGGGCACGAAGGATGGGCATAGACCCAAACTAGACTCTTGCCGTTTCACCTGGTTCTCCAGCAGCCCCCAGAGGGTGTCGTCCCTCTGATAACTGTAACTTAGGAGGTTCCCCACAGTCATGCAGGCCAGCACTGGCTACACCTTGCTGGAAGAGCTAAGTGGCCCTGATCTGCTCTCTCTGGTGTCTTACAGAGTCGGGGAAGTTGGCTTGTGAGTCTGAAATAAGATGATCTTAGTCTGTGAGGGTGCAGCCTGGTCGGACCCAGAATGGGAACCCTATGGGGAGGAGAGCAGGGGGCGTGGGCCCATTGGAGGACACCACCCTCCCAGCTGGCCTTCCCTGTGCTGTCTGCACAAGGAGGGAGACAAAGCAGAGTGCTGGTGAACCTGGGTCTCCCCTCCCCTGGCCTGTATCCAGACACTCCCTCTGCACTCCCGCCTCTGCATGCTGCCTGCGGGTGGCAAGGGAAGAGGAGAAGACATGGGCATCTTCTGAGCTTTCCGAGTGCGCATGCCAGGTGAGCCCCATGAACTCTCTGCTACGTAACAGAACAACCCATGCCCGCTCACAGGCTATCAGAGGCAACTGCCGAGGATCATGTAGCTCAGAAATATCGGAGCAGCCTGGTCCCTTTCACAGAGCCCCCAGGAGCTAACTCATTAGTTCTCTCCCTTTCTCTCCCTCTCTCACCTCTCTCTTCCTCATGCCCCCCTTCCAGGGTGAGAGGGTTCATCACCCACCCACTCACCCACTCAGCTCTAAGAATGACTAGGAGCAGCTAAGATTGAGTCAGAGCTCTGCTGGGCACTGCCGCGGAGGGAGGCAACAGATGGCAGTGCGGGGCCACATTGCTGCCCAAGCCACCCCCTCAGCATCCCACAGCCCCCAGAGGTGGCATTTGTAATGTTAGCAGCGGGTCTGTTTCGGGCGCCTCTGCCAGTCTCAGGCTTGTGGACTGCATCAGGCTCAGGCAGCAAGCTGTGAGTGGGGAAGGTGGGGCAGTCTGAGCACGGGGTAAATCAGGAGTTCAGGTCTTAGGGACAAATGCTGTCCTCCCAGTCTTCCGGCAGGCAGTGGCCAGCAGGGTGCCCCACCCCATGACCTCTGCCCCTGTCACTTCTCTAATTCCCACTGCTCACCTGAAAGCTCTGAAAACCTTGGGAACTGGAGACCTGGGTCTGGCATGGACCTGTGACCCCTGCCTGTTTTCATTCCATCTGTATGGAGAGTTTGGACCCCCTTCCAGCTCAGAGGTAGGCAGAGGCCTGCTCCAAGTGGGGAAGCCTCATCCAGGAGCGCTGTCACTACTCATCTGAGGATGATAGATAATATGTCTCTAAGAGACTTTCAGAGTGGGCACAGAGCAGGCCAGGGTGACAAATGGAGTCCCCAGCTCCTGAACTCAAGGGAAACCTCTCCACTGTCCATCATGCTCAGGGAGTGAGGTCAGGTCCCTCTGGGGTTAGGGCTGGGGGAGGAGAGGTACTAGCTGACCTGCCACAGTGGTTGCCATGGGAACCACTTCCCAGTTCTTGCTCCATGTGACTGGCTATTGTGATGAGCCAGGCCTGAGTGAGAACCGAGAAGGGGCTGAGGAGGTCTTTTGCCCTAAGAAAGTTGATACCCAGGAAATAGATGGGAAAAGACATTTTCAGACTCTGCATCCTGGCTGCCTTGCAAATTCAAGGTCAGGGAGGGTCGGTCCTACCCTAGCACTGAGAACTCAGCACTCCACTTAGGATGGAATTGGGAAGGTCCTGTGGAGAACGTGACTTTAAACATGTCAGTCAGAAGAGGGAGGTCAGGGAAGGGGTGCTGGCACTATCGGAGACAGAAGCAAAGGGCAAGGATGGGGTTGCCTGTGGCTACATGAAAGGAGCATTCAAAAGTGGCTTCTCTGAGGGACGTTCATTTGCTTTGCGGTGACTTGTTCTCAGGTAAGCCAGGCAGATTGGGTGGGCTGAACAGATTTCCCTACAGGATTTCACAGCTCTCTCTGCATGCATGTGTGCGTGTATGTGTATAGTGTACAACCTCATGGGTCATTTCGAAGGTGCTCTTTTTAATTCATTATTTATTTATTGTTTTTTTGAGACAGGGTTTCTCTGTGTAGTTTTGGAGCCTGTCCTGGATCTTGCTCTCTAGACCAGGCTGGCCTCAAACTCACAAAGATCCGCCGAGCTCTGCCTCCCGAGTGCTGTTTTTAAAGGTGTGTTCCACTGCCGCCCAGCTTAATTTATTCTTTAATTAATTAATGAATTAATTTTTTTCTGACAGGTCTGTTCACTGGCCTGAGACTCACCAAGTAAGCTAGGCTGGCTGGCCAAAGCAAAGCCCTGGGGATCTCTTTACACCTTTTTCGACACTTGGATTATAAGTGTTCTACCAAGGCCTGTGCTTTTTAAACAAGAAAGTTTATTTTATTTTTAGCTATGTGTGTATGTGTGTAGGTGCCATGGAGCTCAGAAGAGGGCAGATCCCCTGGAGCTGGAGTTACAGGTGATGTGAGCTGCCTGATGTCAGTGCTGGGAGCAGGAAGCGTCTTAACCCCCGAGTCATCTCTCCAGCCCCTAGCACTTTTTAAAATGTGGGTCCTAGGATTGGACAGAAGTCCTTACACTTACAGGGTGAACACTTCACTGGTTGGGCCATCTTCCCAGTTCTTTCGAACCCTTTGCTAATAGCCATGTGGGTTTCCAAGGAGGTAGCGAGTACTCAGACGTTCTCCCCAGGCTGTCACCCCTGTTTTCTTTGTCACTGGAGGAGCACCTGTTGGGTTGAGGCTGAGGTGATGATCCAGAGCCGGAGCTGGAGGCAAAGCCAGGTCCTTCCGGCAGGCAGCGGCTTGGCTCTGCAGTCAATGGATCTCTAGGTAGAAGGGGACATTGTTGGTTTGCTGGCACTTGGAAAGATCAGGGGGCGGCAGGAGCTGGTGGCAGGAAGAGCAAGAAGGGTCAGCCCTGGCAAGTGAGAGGAGGCGTGGAGGGGGCAGAGAAAGCGATGTGAATGATCGTGAGGCCCTGCTGGCTTTTGTCACCGAGGACGGTGATGGGAGGTGCCTTTGCCAGCAGTGTGGAGGCAGCCCACCCGTGTGAGAGAGCTGTCCTTCCTGAGTGGCAATGGTCCCTGTTCTCCGCAGGCGCACAGGACCAGCATGTGACCCCTCTCCCCCCACCCAAGTAGAGTGCTCTTTGTCTATTGTGCCTGGCCTCCCAATGGGAAGAGATATGAGCCGGGATGTGGAGACCACAATAGAAGAGTCACTCAGGTGCAACTTACTCTGATGGCTCTGTTATGAAGGAAGGTTCCAGATGCAGGTAGAATGAGGCCAGATCCTGGGTGTGCTGTGGCCTCAGCCAAGTCAGACATAGTCTTGGAACCACAGCTTCCTCATCTGACTGTGGGGCTCCTGGAGTACTGGGAAATCAGCTCCTGACCTCGACCACAGAAGTGCTTGATAAATATTAGCTGTCATTCATTTTAATACGAATAAGATTTTATCCTCTTTGTAATAAAAGTCCAATTAAAGTTAACTTTAGATCACAGCTTTTTTTTTTCTTTTAAACACACTTTTATTACTTTCAAGAACACACAGTGACACCTATTGGGTGACTCCAGTACTGACCAGAACTGTGGGATGCCTGTGACAGTCACAGGATGACAATGATTTATCCTTGAAGGCTTCTTCCTTCATCTTCAAAGGCGCTTCTCAAGTACTGGGAAGAGTTTGTCTGGCTACACAGTTCCTATGAGGCACTGAGACTTTGCTGATGGGGCTCTGAACTGAGCTCCAGTGGGCATGTCTGGATCTGATTATCACTGACAGAACAGAGAAGAGAGGTCTGAGAGGAGGCCCGGCTACACAGGCCTGGTCAGAGAAAAGGGAGCCCGAGGTCCAGGAGCCCCAGCACTATCCTCCCTAGTACCTGGCAGCAGAGAATTAGCCCATGGCTCATGGCCTGGATGATGAAAGCCTGGGGGTTCTGGAGTCACCCCTCCCAAGCCCTGGGTTACCTACCCCTCCACAAGGCCCCCTAGGGGACACAACAGAAGGTTCCTCCATGTCCACTGAATTGCATGCTTACCTCCCTCACTGAGAAGTACAGTTGCCGGTGGACACCTGGCTGCCCAGACGGACCACACTTCCCAGCCTCGTTTACAGCAGGTGAGATTCTCAGCAATGGGACTTGAGCAGAAGGGATGTGTGCCCCCTCCAAGCCAGCGCCTCTAAGGCAGCCAACCTGCTTCTGCTTTGATCTGTTTTCCCCTCCCCCTGCCTATAGCCAAAACATGGCTGAGACCCGAGACTTAATCTGTGGAGACTCTGGCAACCTCCTAGGGGATGGTGAAGGATCCTGAGTCTCCAGATGACTATGGGAGGCAGGGCTCGCCATCCCAAGCTGCAACATGAAGGAAGAAAATTTTGTCTTTAAGACGCTGGGTCTGGTGAGTGGATCTCTGCCCCAGCACCTGAGCTCCATAAGCCTGAGCAGAGAGAGAAGGGCTGAGGCGGCTCCTGCATATAGGTGCCCCAGCTTCCCCTCTACAAAGCAAGGTAGCATCCCAGGCTATGCGTTTATAGCTAGTGTTTCTGTGGAACGTCTCCCTCATGCCCAGGACCAAGAGAGAGGCAGGGCATTCAAAGAAATAGAGTCGACAGGAGTTATGACCCACGTTCACCTGTCGATATGCAATCTCTCGGGGAACTCAGCCCATCTCACATGTGCCTGTGTCCCAGCTGCCCCAAGTTTCACTCTCCAAACGCAGAACAGACTTGCATGTCCCTCACAGGAGTGCCCAACTGAGACATAACGTATCATCTACTGCACAACTGAGTTACCAAAAAAAAGAAGTCTTGTACTGTTTTAAATAAGTTTTCAGATCTGCGCTGGGCCACCTTCATAGCTATCGCTGCTGTTTGGGGCGGCACGTGGCTTTTGGGGTGCAGGTTGGACACACCTAGACTTTAGCACACTGACACTCACCGTCGGTGCTCCTTCCTTCTCTGTCGCTGTCAAAAGCCTTCTCCTCCTAGACTCTCTGGTAGAAAGACTCTACTTCTTGCCCCATATTTCTAGAAAGGTACGTGTCCCCTGTTGCCCAGTTCCAGACACAAGACCTAGCTAGGAACAAGGACTCAGACATAACCATTCATACAGCAAACACCAATCAGTCCCACAAAGGACAAGAGGCAAAACAGACAGTGAGAGGCACAGCTTGGCGCTTCAGCATCAACAGTCCAGTGGAGAGGGTGGCCATTACAGAGACACAGAAGTGGATATCATCTAACTAGCTAGTGTGGCGACTGAGTTAAGGAGATGGATAAGGCATCGTGACAGAGTCCCTCGGATGAATGGCCTCTTTAAGATGGCAGAATGCTTGGGGAAACACCATTTTAATGTTGGGACTTCAAGGAAGTTGGAGTTAGGACGGTAAAGCAGGGCATCCGAGTATGGATGGCGTCCCAGGTAGAAGGTATAGAAGGAGACAGTATGAAAGCTTGCTGGGAGGTTATAGAGTAACAAGTGGGCAGAGCATGATGGGAGTGAGACAGGGCAGGAACGGGGATCTGAGAGTTCTCTCCTGCGTGGACCTTGCCTGGTGTTCCATTACAAGAAAGAAAGCTACTGCAAGGGTCCAAGTCATGGTGACCTCTTAGACCCAGGAAGTGGTGGTGGAGGACCCAATAGGTGCACAGAGGGGTGTTGTAGAACTCAAAATGATGCACTGGGTTTGGGAATGCAGAGGACTGTGAAAGTTGGCCCCTGGAGGTTCCTGCAACTGGAAGGAAAGATGAAAGAAACTTACTTGGAAATGAGCTGGAGCTGAAGCAGATGCTGCATCGGGGAGATGGATGGATGACAGATGCAGAGACTGCCGGGTAACATCCATTGCCCCTTCAAACAAGCTCTGCTGGTCATGGGCCACGCAATGAGGACTTGTAGATGACTGCCTCTGCAAAAGAGAATAACATGGCTGGGCAGTGGTGGCGCACACCTTTAATCCCAGCACTCAGAAGGCAGAGGCAGGCGAATCTCTGTGAATTCGAGGTCAGCCTGATCTACAAAGTGAATTTCAGGACAGCCAAAGCTGTTACACAGAGAACTCCTATCTTGGAAAAAAAAAAAACCAAAGGAAATTTTAAAAAAAGAATAATCTGTATGCCCATTGAGAGAGGACCAACTAAATAAAGCGAGAATCCTTTGATGACAGCACCAGGTAACCGTGATGCTCTGCAAGTTAGTGGGTACCCACCTCCAAACCACAGCACAAAGCAGAGAAGCGTGGTGCAGGATGGCAGGCACTGGCTGCCGCTATGGCATGCAATACCATGGAGGAAATACACAGAGACCGAGCTTAAAGGTTTTCATACACACAAACACAAAGCATAAATATTTTTCCTCCAATGTAAACACACTATCTCTGGAAGAACACACAAGGAATGGTAGCCCTGGCTGCCTCCAGGAAGGGGAACTGGGAGAGACGGTGACTTTTAACTCTGGATCCTTTTGGTGCCTTTTGGATTGTTCAGCTGCAAGGGTGCATTAGCTGTTCAGCAATGAATAATTGTCGTTAATAGCAACTCCAACTGAGAGATGAAGAAGCTACTGTCTAGAATGTAGAGCCGAGGGCAGCTGTCAGGGGCAACCTGTACGGATGGAGCCTCTTCACGCTTCCCCTCCCTGCAGCCCCATCTCTCCCCAGCTCTGGTGCTCGTGACTCCAGCTCTTTGCCCTCCTGACCTGAAACCCTGAGGTAAAGCCAAGCTAGACCAGTTGAAAGGTTTTCATTGTTGCTATTAACATGGATTTTTTTCCTTGAAGGTAACTAATAGACATAAATATGATCAGTTCCACAGAAGCTGATGGCCTCAGTCAACTCACAGGAAGGTCAGGATCCCAAGCCCATACATGTGTCCTGAACACGGCTGTACCTGTCATATGTCACCCCTCCATTGTGCCTTTGGGTAAACACAGCTACTACTAGCAGAGGCCTAGGCAGAGCCAGAAGGGGACTCTTCTGAGTGACCCCAAAGAGTTGTCCTTGGGGCCCTGTGTGCAGACCTAGCCTCTGAGGAAGAGACGGGAGACAAGCACGGGGCCTGGGACTCTGAGGGCTTCAACCTCCTGGTGGGGGAGCACCCCAGGGAAGGAGATGAGGCACAGGTGTCCCACTGAGAACAGAGACACTGGGTGAGGGCTGTGGACAAGCAGATGCTGAGCTTAGAGGAGGCCCAGAGACGGGGAAGGAATGGGCATCACTGCCTCCTGCCCCTGGCCTCTGTGGCTACTGAGTCTATGAGATTCAACGAGATGGCCCCGGTCACAGGCAACCCAGATTTGAGCCAAGTTAAGCCTGTGCTTCTCACACACGGCATACCCTAATAAGAGCAAGTAGCAATGTGTCTCCCTCCAAGCCAGGTGTGGATCTCAGGGGGACCCATGCAATCATTTCGAGCACAGGCAGGCATGCCCGGCAGGTCATCGCTGTTTTATAAGAAGGAGATAACACGGGGAAGGTCGGTGCCCTCCAGGTCGCACAGCTATGGAACGGCGGAAGTATGACCCAAACCTAAGCATTGTGGCCTCTGAAGTCTGCTCCTCATTGCGTTCTCCCAAGTGGGTTGGGTTCCGTGTTGGATGGGCTGCCTGTGAGGTGTGTTCAGACGGTCAAAACCAACGCAGCCAGAGTTGATGAATTAAGTTTGGGGACAGAGAAAGAAGGGGTAGAAAGGTGTGTGTGTGTGTGTGTGTGTGTGTGTGTGTGTGTAAGTATACATGTGTACAGGTGTGTGTGAAGGTCATAGAGTAACCTCAGATGTTCTTCTTCAGCTGCCTTCCACTTGTTTGAGACAGAGCGCTGTAGAACACGATCCTCTAGGAGAAAACAAACACCTTTTCATCAGATCAGCTGTGTCTGCTTGCTAGAGTCCATTCGACAGGGCTTGCTGACTGCTGACACCCCCTCCCAGAAGATGGGGGTCAGGAGGGGCTGTTGGACCCGAACTCGAGACTCCTGCCATTTGTATGTAATTCCACCCTGGTTAACAGAAGGGGCTCCACCTATGTGGCTATGGCAGAGCCATTTGGTTATGCTGGGGAAGGCTTGTCCATGTGGCTGCTTTGGGGGCCCCATGCTCTTATAAGGAGCCCCTCACCCATGCGCTGTGATCCAGCTAAATAAACTCCTGGTTCACAGGCTGAACTTGGGCAGAACGGGACTTTGGTTTGTTGTTTGGACCTTATAAGGAGGGGACAGATGTTGTTTATGTCTCCCGGGGGAAGGAATTCTGGAAACACAGTGTCTCTCATTGGCTTGGCCAGTGAGCTCCAGGGATCCGCCAGTCTGTTTCACATCATCTCTGGGATTGCACATTACAAGTGTGAGCCCCTACACCAAGCTTTTTCAAGGGGGTGATGGGGTTCGAACTCAGGCCCTCCTGTTTGTGAGATGAGTGCTTTACTGGCTGAGCCATCTTTCCCGGGCCCAGGAAGTTCTTTACGTGATCAGTTTCTAGGCTGGTCGGGACAACCTGGAAGTCACTGCTGCAGGTCTCTGTGAGACATGTTTCTGAGGGCCCCGAGTGCAGGTCCTACACACTCCAGCTATTTGTGGGAACAGGAGTACTTCCATCTTCCTTGTTGACCTCAGGCAGATGGGACAGGAAGAAAATACTGGAAAATGCTCAGTGGCATCTAGCATTTCTCACACGAGGACAAATGATGTCAGCAACAGAAAAAACACTCCAGCCTGGTGCCCTTCACATGAAATCATTGTGATGTGGACTCCTGAGCCCTCCCAGACCCCCACTGCCTGCATGTCCCTGCTTGGTGGGGGTGGAAGCTGGCAGGCTAGGCTATAGAACGGACTAACAGCAGCACACTTCAGTGGGTGACCAGTCCATTAGCCAGAGGCGTGAACATTAGGCTGGCTTTACCCCTGGCTCTCTCTGCTTCCCATGTGTTGGTACCATGTGCCTTGAGCACACAACTACACCTTATCTTCACATGGGTTTTAGACCTAAGCCTGTTATTATTTTCATTCTGTTGACAGGGGGATTGAAGCTCCATGCATAGTGAATACCTTGTCCAAGAACACCCAGGTAGCAAAGCCAGACCTGGGCTCCAAAGCCAGAGTCAACCACAGAGGTGTTTTACCAAATGGCATCACCTGAACCAGTTTCCATTTCTAACTTAGACAAATAAAGACCCCATTGCTACGACACCACACAGGCTTGAGTTACTGCTGATACCTTGCCCTCGTGGAGTTCCTAGTACAGCAGCTGACTCATAATAAATGCCCAAGAAACAAACTTCATGAAGGAGCCAGCCTTTCCAGAAGGCAGTTCTGAGCCTCATAGAGCTGCAGTGCCTGTAAGGACCTCCATATCCAGTATAAACTAGCTATAGCAGGTTGTATGATTTTATTTTATCTCTGAATTTGGCCCTTCAAGATTCAGCCTACAAATAGATGTAAATGAGATGCAAATCAAGTTGTCCCTGCATTAAACAGGAAACCAAATATGTCTGGTTAACCATTCTCTCCTCTCTCCCCCGGCAGATCAAGGAGACCCACACACTCTGAAGACCATCCAAGTCTCATGACTGTCTTTATATTGGTCACCACCGAGTCAGCCAGAGATAAGGCCATGTCCTTCCTGGGACCCTTTTCTCTCTGTTCTCTTTAAAGAGTTAAGTCTCCCAGGCCTTGATCTTCAGGTCGGAAGCTAGGATGAAATCTGTCTACAGTGGCCCCGCCATGAGCATCCACAGGACCACACAATTGCGACTGGGATGTTGTAATCTGATGAGAAATATGGATTGTGTCTTTGGCTCCTGAGACTGTTGCCATTTCCTGTGCAACTTCAGTGCTGGGGGCATCTTTTGTCCTGGTGGTAGCTTTCCACTTCCAGCTCTGGACATGGGGTTCTGGTCCCCCCGCCCCCGAGTTCCCTGGATAACGGAAGCGTCTCTTGCTCTAAGAAGTGACTCGTGGTGGGCTCCTGTATAGCTTCAGTAGAAGCTGGTTACCAGCAGGACCGAGCCATGTTTGGAAGCTTGGGACTTTTCCAGAAAAGGGAGTAGCTAGACATGAAGTTAGTGGTCCGTCTTGCCAGTGTGGTGCAGCTTCTAGACAGATTCTTGGGCAGCAGGATTTGAAAGCTTCTGGACTGATGAATACATAGAGGGGCCTAGAAAGGGGGTGCATGGGGGGTTCGTACCCTTCTTCTTCGCCGTGCCCTGTGTATCCTTTCCATCAGCTTCTTCATTTATAGCTTTTCAAACGTGTGTGCTATACCAGTGAGCACAGGGGCAATGTTTCCCCTGGGAGCAATCTAACAAATTAATTCAACTTGAGGGGAGTCATTTGATGACCTCAAGTAAAGTCACTGGGCCAGAAGCACAGGGCAGGGGCAGGGTCTTACGGCACCTGAATCTGGGGGAGGCAGCCTTGGGAGGCTGAGCCCTTAACTTTCAGAAGCCAGCCCTTTCTTTAGAGAGACGTGTCAGAAATGGGCTGGGTTAAAGACACACCCTTGGTGGTGTGGTTGGAATACAACTGGCAGTCACCGACCTGAGTGCTGAATGTTTGGTCCCGTCTGGTAGTGCTGTTTGGAGAAGTTGTGGAAACTTTAGGAGGTAAGACCTACCTGGAGGAATGAGCTTTCCTCCCTCTCTTCTGTTTGTCCACTGTGAGGTGAGAACCCTCTCTCTACATGCTCTTACTACCACGACGACCTGGCCAAGGGCACAGAGCCAAGCAACCCCCACGGACTGTGAGCCTGGAACTTTGAGCCAAGATGGATCTCTTCGTGTGCTGTTTCTGTCCAGGATTTGCTCGCAAAGATGCAAAAGTGATAAAGTTGGCGTCCCCTGGAGTCCTGGCTGTTACTGCGAAGAATGGTCTACAGTTAGCTCTGCCAGTGAACAGCAAAAGCTATTGGTCTTTCTGTCTCTTACAACAGGCATTGCAGAGATGAAGACAGGCCGGAGTACGAGTGGCTGGGTACTTGAGGGTACTTTGTACAACCGAACCAGGGTGTGAAAGCAAATCCCCTAGAACAGTCTAAGGTGGCAGAGTGGCATTGGACCCTCAGTGTGATGTTTAGTGTTAATTGTCAATGTGAAAGGACCTAAAATCACCTGGGACATGGGCCTCTGGGCACGCCTGTGGCAGATTATCTCGACTATGTTGACTGATGTGGGAGTCCCATCTTAACCATGGGCAGGTCCTGGCTGGGGACCTGGACTATAGGACGGAGAAAGGCAGCTGAAGAGCAGCTTGTGTTTATCTCTCTCCTCCCTGGTTGCGGATGGGATGGGACTGGCTTTCAAGCTCCCGCTGCCTCGATTTCCCTGTCTTGATGGACTGTACCCTGAACTACGATCTAAAATAGATGATTTCTCCCTTAATGCTTTTGTCGGGGTGTTTAATGACAGCAACAAGAAAAGACACAAAGACACGGGGTGTCTGGGGTCACAAAGTACCTAAGGGCTGCAGACCTGGAAGTCTGAAATTTCAAGAGAAGCTAAGCATCTTGACGTTGGACGTGACACTGATTTTCTGAGACAGGGTCTGTTTCCAAGCCTGGCTCAAATTCACTATATATTCAGGATAGCCTTTAATGTCTGATCTTCCTGCCTCTCCCTCCTAAGAGCTGGGACCATAGGTGTGTGCCATCGTACCCACTTTATGCAGTGTTGGGGGTGGAACCCAGGGCTTACGCATGTTAAGCAAGCCTTCTCCGAACTGAGTCACATGTGCAGCCTGTACGTGACACACCCTTGATTTCTGCCTCTAATACCGCTGAGCTTAATGAAAGTTTGAGGTTTCTGGCCCACAGGCCTCCTGTTTACACAACCTATAATATAAATTAAATGAGCCTGTAATATAACATAAATGAAAAGTTCTCAGACTGCCCTGGAGCCATGGATGCTTTGAAAATGCAATGAAGGCATTCACGAAGTGTGAGAAGATATTCGCAATTCATAGAACTGTGGACAATTGATTTCTAGAACATACTTTTGAGAAACACCACCACCACCAACAACAAAAAAACATGAATCAACAAACTTTAAAAACCACCCAACAACTTTGCAGAATAGCAAGCCATTGACTTGTCCCCCTACATAAAGGAGGCCCTCTAGGCCAAGAAACATAGACGAAGGGCTCTGTCTCACTAGTCATAGAAAGCAGGCAGAGTGACGATGCCATTGCTGATCCTCATCACACCACGGAAGCAAAAAGGAAGACCCCTAACCAGAGCAGCGCAGCTGAGAGGATGTGGCCACTCCCCAGCTCTCATGCTGTACTGGAGTTCTGCACATAGGTAAGAACATTCTGGGAAAAAATGGTTTGATTGTTAATAGTATCTTTACTATTTAAGCCTTAAGGGATAACGAGTTGGCATGGAGGCACTAAAACTTTGTTGTTTACGTTTATCTGGTAAAACTGGATGTGCATGTGCCCTATGATCTCAGGTCCCAGGCTGGGTGTGCATGTGCCCTGTGATCTCAGGTCCCAGGCTGGATGTACATGTGCCCTATGATCTCAGGTCCCAGGCTGGGTGTGCATGTGCCCTGTGATCTCAGGTCCCAGGCTGGATGTATATGTGCCCTATGATCTCAGGACCCAGGCTGGGTGTGCATGTGCCCTATGATCTCAGGACCCAGGCTGGGTGTGCATGTCTCCTATGGTCTCAGGACCCAGGCTGGGTGTGCATGTCTCCTATGGTCTCAGGACCCACATTCAGTCATCGTCCTTAGAGAACTCTTGTTCGGACAGCCAAGCCTGAAAGCAGTGTGAATGCACAGAGGCCAGGCGCTATGGCTGTATAAACTTTATACGTATAGTTATAGTTATATATAGCCTCATGATGGAAGGCTTGTGAGCCAAGAAAAAGAAAAGCTACAGGCTCCGCTGTCTCCCCTGAAGGAGCTGTGTTTGCAGTGCAAAGCCACGGGGTGGGGAGAGGGCAGGGGTGGTTCAGAAGCAAGTGAGACTGAGCAGTGTGTTGTTTTGGAAGAGATTGATAGGTGGGAGAATCATCTAGAAAGCAATAAAGGAGCTAGAAGGATTGGCTCAGCTGCTAAAGGCACTTGCTCTTCCAGGATACCAGAGTTAAGTTCCTAGCACCATGTTGGGAGGCTCACTACAGCCTGTAACTCCAGCTCTAGGTACTCCTGTGTTGTCTTCCGGTCTCCATGGGCACCCACATGCTCGTGACCTTTAAGGCATATCTTTCAATCCTCAGCTGTTAGCCACCCACCTTGTCTTTTGAGACACTGGCCTGTAAATTACCAACTCAGCTTGACTGTCTAGCCAGAAAGCCTTATGGATCTCCCACCTCCATCTGATAGCACTGGATTACGAGAGCATGCCACCACATCCAGTTTTTTAATGTATGCTCTGGGGGTGGAACTCAGGTCTTCATGCATGCCAGGTAAATACTTCATGGATGAGCCAATCCTCCATTCCATTTCATTATTCTTTACACAACCCACAGACCTTAGATATGCGGCTCTGTCTGTATTTACAACAAAGGAAACACAAAGCAAATGAATCCCAGACTGGAGAGATGGCTCAGAGGTGAAGAGCACTGGCTGCTCTTCCAGACAACCTAGTACTTTAATAGTGGCTGACCTTTTTTAACTCTATCTCCAGCTCCAGGGGATCTGAAGCCCTCTTCTGGCCTCTTTGGGTACTTCATGCATGTGCAGGCAAAACATCTACACACAAGATTTTTTTTTAAAAAAAAAAGGAAAAAACAAGCAAAAAGCAAACTATTTTCCCTTTGATCATTAGAAAGAAAAATATGATGAAATCTGTAGACTTCACTTCTAGAACAATTAAAAAACTTCCTAGACATTGGAATGTAGAAGGTTCACAGACCCTTCAAAGATCCTCTCTGGGTCCATAGCCTGTATGTTGTTAATTGACTCATAGCCATAGAGACTCGGATAGCCCTAAGCTGCCAAGCAAGCTCCAGTGAAGAGTAACTCTCCAAAATGGTACAAACACCAATACCACCCTCAGCCTGCATCCCCTCTCTACTGCAGTATTCCCAGCTGGTAAGTCCCCAGCATCCTCTCCTGCCCCAGCTGTGGCCACAACCTCCCGTGATCCAGATCTCTCCTATCTAACACAAAGCAGAGCCTGATGGGAAAAGGAAAGTCAGGAAATTTCAGAAAGTAGCTAACTACTTACGTTTCAGAGAGTAATCTTGTCTTGAAACCTTGGGAAGATAATGATCTGGCTTTGATATTTTAAATCTTAATTTTTTTTTTTTGAGACAGGGTTTCTCTGTGTAGCTTTGCGCCTTTCCTGGAACTCACTTGGTAGCCCAGGCTGGCCTCGAACTCACAAAGATTCGCCTGGCTCTGCCTCCCGAGTGCTGGGATTAAAGGCGTGCGCCACCACCGCCCGGCATAAACTTTTTTTTTCCGATTAATTGATTGATCAGTATTCTGATTGATTGATCAGTCATCGATTCGAATCGTGACGTCACCCACACACACTGCACACACTGCACGCGCACGGGAACTGAACTCGCCACCTCGGCCACCGCAGCCCGGACGCCTCACCTCTGAGCCACCTCTCCGGATTGGTCTTAATTGTTTAAGTGGAGAATGAAACCAACTCCCAGCAGGTGGAG
Organism: Peromyscus aztecus; assembly: GCA_902168405.1. Classification (NCBI taxonomy): domain Eukaryota; kingdom Metazoa; phylum Chordata; class Mammalia; order Rodentia; family Cricetidae; genus Peromyscus; species Peromyscus aztecus. The sequence goes on from CABHPQ010155248.1 coordinate 39,905, forward strand.
CCTAGAAACACAGCGAGTTCCCCTAGGAAGCAACATGGAGAGGTAACAGGCAGACAGACGGACATGTGCCTCTGGGGAACCACTTCTCTCTGAGTCTTAGTGGCACATCTGGTCAATAAGTTGTCCTTCCAGTTGTCCAAATGAGCTTTAGTCCTGACTTCCATGGTGTGTGTGTGTGGGGGGGGTCATCTCATCTGGGATTCCTCCCCACACAGATTCAGGGGACACTTGTCCCCTTGGACATTTGTTCACAGTCCTGGGTCACTGAGTGGAGCTACAAAGTCCCCAGTATTTCTCCAAGATCTTCAGTAATCTGGGTGCTCTGCTACTTACAAGTGGGGTGTCCCCATGAGCTCATGTTTAATGGAAGGTGTTGTAAATTGAGAATGTACCAAGCCACCTCGTATACAGAAATTCCCCTTGTGGCTCCAGGATTCACTTGAAATAATTTATAATTATTTTTAATTTACAATTATTAAAATTGCGCATCAGTTCTGCTTCTGGATGATTCCATCTCCAGAAAAGGAAACTGTGGTAAAGATGGTCAGAGGTGGGGAACAAATCACTCGGGGCTGCACATCTGGTGTGGGTGGAGGTGGGTCTAGAACTCTCTTCTGCTGAGTCACTGCATTAACATGTTTAATCAATATGTTTAATACTGCATTAATAGAAATGCTGGGGTCAGCAATGGTGGAATGTGCCATCCAGAAGGGCTTCTAGACCTATAAGGCCTAGATGTCCTCAAAGGAACCCTTCCTGGCACCTGCTTCCCCTCAAGCTGGAACATAGAGGCAGTCAGGACCTGCCTTCCTCTACCCCCTCAGCCATTATGCTTAAAAGTCATATCAAACATAGAAGAATGCAAATAGATGCATATCTATCACCTTGCACAAAACTCAAGTCCAAATGGATCAAAGACCTTAACATAAATCCAGTTATACTGAACCTGATAGAAGAGAGAGTAAGAAGTAGCCTTGAACGCTTTGGCACAGGAGACCACTTCCTGAATATAACAGCAGTAACCCAGACACTGAGATCGACAATTAATAAATGGGACCTCCTGAAACTGGAAAGCTTCTGTAAGGCAAAGGACACGGTCAATAAGACAAAACGGCAGCCTACAGAATGGGAAAAGATTTTCACCAACCCCACATCTGTCAGAGGGCTGATATCCAGAACATATAAAGAACTCAAGAAACTAGAGATCAAAATAGCAAACAATCTAATTAAAAAACGGGGTATAGATCTAAACAGAGATTTCTCAACAGAATGGCTGAAAGCCATTTAAGGAATTGCTCAACATCCTTAGCCATCAGGGAAGTGCAAATCAAAACAACTCTGAGATTCCATCTTACACCTGTCAGAATGGAAAAGATCAAAAACACTGATGACAGATTATGTTGGAGAGGATGTAGAGTAAGGGGGACAATCCTCCAGTGCTGGTGGGAGTGCAAACTTGTACAGCCATGGTGGAAATCAGTTTGGCAGTTTCTCAAAAATTAGGAATCAATCTACCTCAAGACCTAGAAATACCACGCTTGGGCATATACCCAAAGGATGCTCAATCCAAGGACACTTGCTCAACTATGTTCATAGCAGCATTATTCATAGTAGCAAGAACCTGGAAACAACCTAGATGCCCCTCAACCAAAGAATAGACAAAGAAAATGTGGTACACTTACATATCAAGTATTACTCAGCAGTAAAAAAAAAACAAAACAAAACAAAAAAAAACAATGACATCAGGAAATTTGAACACAAATGGATGGAACTAGAAAAAATCATCCTGAGTGAGGTAACCCAGATCCAGAAAGACAAACACAGTATGTACACATTCATAAATTCATAAGTGGATATTAGATATAAAGCTAAGGATAACCAGGCTACAATCCACAGCCCCAGAGAAGCTAGGTAACAAGGAGGACCCTAAGAAGGATGCATGGATCATCCTGGGAAGGAGAAATAGATGTGATCTCCTGGGTAAACTGGGGGCAGAGAGAGAAGGAGAGGGAATGGGGGATGGAGGGGAGCATGAGGGATCCAGATGGCCAAGTTGGAGGAGGGACGGAGAGGGAGAGCAGTGAAAGAGATATCTTGATAGAGAGAGAGAGTCATTATGGGGTTAGGGAGAAACCTGGTACCAGGGAAACTCCCAGGAACCCACAAAGATGACCCTAACTAAGACTCCTAACAATAGTGGAGAGGGTGCCTGAACTGGCCTTCTCCTGTAATCAGATTGGTGACTGCCCTAATTGTCATCAAAGAACCTTCATCCAGTAACTGATGGAAGCAGATGCAGAGATCCACAGCCAAGCACTGGGCTGAGCTCCCTGAGTCAAGTTGAAGACAGGGAGTGGGGATTGTATGAGCAAGAGAGGCAGGTAAGGATCATGATGGGAAACCCATAGAGACAGCTGACCTGGGTCGTGGGAGTTCACGGACTCTAGATCAACAGCTAGGGAACCTGCATGGGACCGACCTAAGCCCTCTGCATGTGGGTGATAGTTGTGTAGCTTGGTCTGCTTGTGGCCCCTAGCAGTGGGACCAAGATCTGTCCCTGGTGCATGAGCTGGCATTTTAGAACCTACTCTCTATGAAGGGATGCCTCTCTCAGCCTTGATGCAGGGCGAGGAGCTTGGTACTGCCTCAACTTAGTACGCCATGCTTTGTTGACTCCCTTGGGAGGTCTTACGCCTTCTGAGGAATGGATGGGAGGTTGGGGTAGAAAGGAGGTGGGGGGAGGGAACAGGATGAGAGGAGGGAGGGGGAAATGTGGTTGGTATGTAAAATAAAATTTAAAAAAAGCCCTGTCAAGCCTGTCCCTAGAAATGTCCACATCAAACCTTTCCTCTGCCCTCCGTCCCCTTGGCCAGGGTATTGGGTCAGATCCTGTGTCTTTTCCTTCATGGTTACGGCAAAGACTCCTGTAGCCGAACCTATTGCACTGGAAAGGATATTTCTAGAACATCCACCTTATTCTCATACTCCTCTTTCCTGTAATCTGTGTCTGCCTCTACATTATCTATGGGAAAAACAAAAACAAAAAACGAAAACGAACAAAATCTCAGGCATTGGACCTTCTCCAGCTGACCTCTGCTGACCTCCCCATGGCCTTGTCCTCACATCTGCAGGTTGCTGTTGAACACTGCAGCCACCATGTTACTTCCCACTTCAGGGCCTTTGCATGGACTCTTCCGTCCCTGGACTGCCTTTCTGAGTCCCAACACCCTGAAATTGCCTACCTTTCTTCCAACATCAAACCCAAGTATAGGAAGGTCTCCATAGGCCCCTTCCAGCCATCTCCCTGCCCCGATACACAAGGTCAACCTCCTGCGGCTGCCCCCCTCATAATCTTTGCTCTTGCCTTGGCATGACATTTTTTTCCCCTGTAGCATCTCAAATCCCACAGGGAATGAACCAGAACGAGTGGAGAAGTCTCCATGGCTGCTCTTACCGATGTCATAACGGCATATGTTCTCTCCGCTTGCCATCCTGTGAGTATCTGAAAGGCTGAGGTATATCCTCATGGCTAGGCATGGTCCCCAGAAAGTCTCATACTATCTTCCCCCAGAATGAATGTGCTCCCCCCCCCCCCCCGCCCCCCCGCCCGCCCCCAAACACAGACGTAAGGA
>CABHPQ010155248.1:43636-67559 GCA_902168405.1 Peromyscus aztecus
GTAAGGAAGGAATCTGCTCAGGTCTGCCATGAAGCTGTGGTCAAGCCACTTAAGGAAGAAGTGAGCACAGGCTTGAGATCTGCCCCTTGCTCATAAATGTTTAACCATCTCTTTTCCTTTTCCTCAGAACCTAGGCCTCCCTCCAGTTCTCCATCACTTGGTTTATGTTCACTCTGAGCCTGTCAACCATCCCTCTCTAAAGAGATTTGCCCATGTCCTTCTGCAGCTGACTGACCGTCCCAGAGTGGGTTGGATCTCAGAGGCATGGCTGAGTCCCCAGTGCATGCTCTTGGGAGCTCCCAGGCATGCACGATGGGCCGTGGGAACTCACTGGGAGGCAACCTGGCTGAGGGCTCTGGAGCCCAGCTGCGGTGTGGGCAGTAATCCACCCTGTCATAGAAACATCTGCTTTTCCTTGTGGCCCCCACCTATCTCCCTCAGCCTCCTGACACATGCTCCCTCCTCCCTGTGGTGGAAGCCATCAGAGCAGAGCTCTACTACATGCCGGGTGCATGGAGGACACCCCCTCGGGGGAGACCTGCCCTCCCTGGTGGCCTCCTTACTTCCAGCTTTCCCACACTCCCCCTCCCAGTCACAGATTCCAGTGAGCCAGGACACCACCCACTCTCAATAAGGACATTCGGGATTTAGGATGATGATTACAAGTTTTTTTTTTTTTTCCTTCACTTTTCCTTTTCTTTTCTGCAAAACATCTGATTTAAGTAGAGAACACATCCACGGGAACCACGGACTGTAAAAAACGCAATCCCAGGGGAAAAAAACGCTACCAATGTCCTCTTAGAACCACTGCAGATGGGTCTCTGGGGTCACTTCCTGGGGCCTGGACAGAGAGAGGCCCGGGCTCATCGACAGACCAAGAAAGAGACCCCCAAAGCCTGCCTCCACCTCCCAATAAAGGGTCCCCAAAGACAATTTTTACTCGTGCTGATCTCCAGTGCCTTTGGGACCTATTGGGCCCCTATACCAGTGTCAAGGCCAGCAGCCTTGTGCCAGGCTCATGGGGGAAGAGACCCCCACACATAGAGACTGACAGAGCCCCAATGTCCTCTGGGCACTCACTACTTCTGCTTTCCACCACAGGGTCCACAGTCTGACACAAAAGAGTCCCTACACATGTTGACTTCCTAGAGTTGTCTCTGGCAATGGAGTCCCACCAGGAAGACTGAGTCCTGAGTGTGGGCACTTGCCTGAGTGTGGGCACTTGCCGTGAAACCCTGCGCCAGTCCTTTCCCTCTGCAACTTTCCTCTTCCCTAAACGAAGGGATCTGGGTGAGAAGATTGTCTTGGTCCGCAGGCAAGCAGCATGGTGCCTGTGTCTTCTCCACCTACCAAGTAAAAACTCCAAAGGGCAGATTCTAGTTCCTACCATGCACCCCCTGGAATTGCTCCAAAAATATCTAGTGACTGAATTCAGCAAATCTGTCAACTGATGGTGGCCTGCAGAGACACAACTCTGAGGAGCCTGTCTGGGCTCCTGCTTCCCTGCAATCCCAAGCAGGCTCATCCCTGCTCTTGTGACAGCAGGTATCTGCAGCGGTCTCTGTCCTGGCCATAAGGACAGGAGTCCAGGATCCCGCCTCCCTCATGCTGCCGAGAGAAGCAAATTCAGCCCATAGGTCAGGATCTTGAGTCTTAGGAGCGGCCTTGCTTTCTCTGCCATGATAGGGTGGGCTCTAAAGCTCCTGGGAGCTGTGGCCTCCAGCCAGGGATGCTCAGTCCTCAGGCTCAGGGCCTGGTTGTTCAAGCTCACATCTGGATGGACCTCTTTAAGCTCTGCTTACCCCAGGAAGCAGAAAAGCAAACAGAGCATTTCCAAACACTAAATATTTTGCCTTTGATGGGAGGGAGGGCGGGATGGGTAAACAGCGCATATCTCCGGCTGGGAGGCTGAGAGGTGAGGGTCTGAGACTTTTGCACTGGGTGGTGAGTTTCAGCATCCAGCAGGAGCCACCCGAAAGGGGACTCAAGCAGTACTCCAGCCCCTCTGTCCGGTCTTCTCCTCTTGAAACCAGGCCCTTCCCATCACTACTATTGCCAAGGTTTGCAAGGGTCAGACCTGGCTCTGCAGTCTTGCCCTCCTGCCTGCCAGCCTGTGCCTCCTGTGCCTGCCTCCCTGCTGCATGAGGGAAATTCAAAGCACCATCTCCACTCAAACCCATTCTTCGTGGGCTCAGGACTTGAGCATGGGGGGCCTCACAAGCTCTTTTCTCACCCTCACTTTCTGCTCTGTGGATTCTGTCTCCTCAGCAACCCAGGCTGTCTGTCCCCTCTCTCCCTCTCCAGCACACCTTTTCTCCTCTCCCAGACATATCATCTCCCTCCTGAGAACTGCCCAGGCCTCCTCAAGGGTCACCTCATCTAGTCTGGTTCTCCTGGCGAGGATGGCAGAGGGTTCGCACTCTGCAGACAACCTGTTTGGACTGGGGACTGAAGTGGGTGCAGAAGCCACAGAACCGGGAGGGCAGTACCCAGAAGGGCACACGGCGGGAAAACGGGCTTCTTCCCTGTCAGAGCAGGACTAGGTTAAAGCCGGAGGAGAGGAGATGGAGGATGCAGGTGGAACCCTGGGAGGTGTGTCCTGGCAGGAGTGCCCATCCAGTCCAAGTTGCCCTGGAGTGACTCAGCTGTACCCCACCCCCACCCCAGCGGCTTCTGCTTAGCAGCATATTTACTCTTGCAGGGAGTAACTGTCTTGTTTGTCCAGCTTCAAAGTCGGGGCCATGATGGTAATTCCACTGTCTCAAGGCAGTTATGAGGCTCCAATGAGATGACAGATGTGTAAGTCAGGGTCAAGGCCAAAAGCAAACAGGCAGTGTGGGACCTGGGACTTTAACACCTGGCTGTGAGTCTCACATGCTTTTCCTGACACCATGCTTCCCCGCTCACCTCCTCCCTGACCACCACTGTTCCCCCACCTTTCATGCAAACACTGTGGGAGGAAAAGGGGGGGGGGTCTGGGAATAGGCTTGCTTCCCTCAAGGCCCTTATGGTCCAGTGAAGAGGCATCTCAGAAATAAAAACGGGGACCTATGCAAACCCTGCAGATAGCACAAGGAAAGATTCCTCACAGAGGCCTTCTCAACAAGGGGGCAGGGCACGCAAGGCCCTGGCCGAGCCTCTCTGCATCTGGGGCCCCTTTTGGAACATCTGCACCCTCCACCGCCCTCACATAGGGAGCTGGGAGGCCATTAGGGGCCAGCAAGCCAGTGTGCAGCTTCTCAGACCACAGAGCAAGAAAGACATCATCTCACCAGGACGGTTCATTCCAAGAAACAATCTGGTCCTTGTAGTAACCGTGTTTTCCATGACTGCCTGAGAGGACCAAGACACACACCATCAATGAGTGTGCTGCAACAGGGCAGGGACCTATGAGGGGACAATGAGGGGACAGACAGGCAGGAAAATAACCCATTATTATAACATCTATTATTAGTCTGCCTGCTGTGGAGGGAACCAGCCAGATGAAAGCTGTTTACAGAGTAGCTCTTTCTCATAATGCTCTTTAACAATGTTGCACTATGGTTTTGGGGTGTGTGTGTGTGTGTGTGTGTGTGTGTGTGTGTGTGTGTGTGTGTATACGTGTGGAAGCCAGAAGTCAATGTGGAGTCTTCCTCAATTGATAATCATTTTGCTTGTTTAGACAGGGTCTCTCACTGACCTGGAACTGGCCAAATAGGCTAGGCTAGGCAGCTTCTGATCCTCTTGTCTTACCCAGCAGGCTCTGGGTTACAATCATGCACCACCTCACTTGGAGGGTCACTTGAGTGCTGGGGATCCGAACTCAGGTCCTCATGCGGGCACAGAAAGCACCAGGCACCCCCAGCCCCAGCTTTGCTTTGGGAGTTGTGTTTTGGACCTTCAGAATGCCACAACATCCTTCCAGCCTCCTCTGCAAACTACCAGCGGCTTCCAGGAGGATGAAGTGAAGAGGTTCGGAGTTCACTGAGCCGGCCTGCAGTGCAGAAGTGGGGAGCGACGGAATGAATATGTTCATAAAAGCAGAGACTCTCACCTGCTCGCATCTTACAGGCTGTGGAGGAGGTGAGGGTTCTGAAGGACAGGGTCAGCAGCCCGAGATCTGATGACCTCACTCTTGTAGGTCAGAGGCTCTCTCTGAGCTTCAGCTTCAGAGTCATCCTCTAAAATGGGGCTATGAGTGCCAACCCTACCCCTTCTCAAAATCCCTGTGAGCCCCTTAGATGGGAGCTTGGACAAGGGCATGCTGGGGGAGCTCAGCCAGGTATTTTCAGGAGGGCTTGTTGCTGTGCAGCTGGCAGGCTTGACTTGCTCCCCAAATCCCAGCGTACACGAAATCTGCACCAGTCATAATCAGTAGCTTTGTGTCCTTTGGCGGCCTGTGTCTCTGTTGTGGGCTAGGCCTGCTACTGTGTAAGCTGAGGGCCATCAGCTGCCACAAATAAACAGCGGTAAAACGTGTCACAGGAGCCAATTCTCCTGTGTCCTTTATAGCCACTGTCATTTCTAACCTCACTCCAGCCCTGTGGTACAACAGCAACCTTTTGCAGATGGGAACACTGAGGTACAGAGTAGTGATTACTTAAAAGCCACACAGATGAAATGGGATTCCAGGACTGACTCTGGAGGTTACACTCCCTACCATGGGGCCAGTCGCTCTGCTTGGCCAGCAGCCCTGGTAACCCACTAGGAAAAGATACTAGGGGTTACTTTTTCTCTTCATTGAGAACACACAATTCAGGGAGACTGTAAGGGGAACATACTACTGCATCAGTTGGCTATTGCTGTGTAACAAACCATCCTCCATGAGATTACAATAAGGTTGATGGGCTGGTACTCTGTGAGGTGTGTGGGGTATGACTCCCCTGATCTTGGCTGTAGACCAGTCAAAGATGCCTTTACTTTTCTCCACAGGCTCTGGAGTTCTGGCAAGTTAGGCGTGTTTCATGAGAAACACAGAGGAACAAGGACAGGAAAACCTTCAAGCGCTTTCTCAAGCTCTGTTTGCATCTTGTTGGTTGCTGCCCCAGTGGCCGGATCCAGACCAGAGTCAGTGTGAGAAGGGAGCTTTGAAAATCCAGGCCCATCACTACATCAAGAAGCCCCAGCTTTGTCCTGCAAAGCGGTCAATAGTGGCTATAGGACGCCCTCCAGAGGAATGTGTCTTGTGCAGGGTACCCCTCAGGACAGAGGGAGCCGGTGTCCTGACATGTCCTTTGCATGAGCCTGAGAGGCTGGTGTAGGAGAAGCTCATAGTCAGAGCCGGTCTAAGCTAGAGTGGAGAGTTCGCTTAACCAGGCTGTGGCTGCTCAAGGCTGGGACCTGTCTGCTGTAGTTTCTGGCCTCCCTGGGCCCTTGTCCCCGAGTGCTGTCCTCCCACACTACTTCCAGCCTGGACCTGCTCCAGCCAATGAAGAACAGTAAACAGGAAACATAAGATCAGTGCTCATGGGGAAACAGGCAGTGCCAGGTGCTGAGGCCATTGGAAAGATTGATTCTCACTCTAGCTCATGTGTTCCTCTTTGGGGACCAGCACCCATTTGTGAAAACCTTCCATTTGACCAATGTGGAGCCCTTTCAAAGCTCTTCCTGTCCCCTCCGACATTTCAGTTCCCTGGGAGGTGGGCATGATGGGGGTTATCTCTAGCCTTGAATGTATGAGGACCCAATACCAAGATGGGTCAATCAACATACTTGCTTGGGATCACAAAGAAAACATATTAGTCTTGTCTAAAATCCCCGTCTTCTGAAACCCACAAGGGGCCCTTCCAGAATACCGACCACCTGACTCGTCTCATATAACAGGTGACAGGTTCTGTCTATCCCCAAGAGCTTCAAGAAGATACTGTCTCCCCAACCTCCTCACAGGCTTCTCAGACTCCCCCCCTCTTCGGTGCCCTGCTGCCCTCTACCACCTCTCTGTCCTCTCCCTGGCTGGCTCTTGCTCTGCTGGTGAGGGAAGCTTGCCACCAAACAGTTAAAGTTCCTAGAACCACTTATAAATATTTCATGAAAAATATCTGCTGTGATAATGCCAGCCTGTTGATGTCAACATTACCACACCTGTACATTTTAATTGGCCCAAGCGAGCCGGCCCGTAATTGGTGCCTGGAAATTCGAACAAAGCTGGCTTGGCAATTAAACAGACAAATGGAGAGTGGGATATTATTCTAGCTCTGCCATGTCTCAGGGATCAGAGAGAGTAGGCACAGCACAGAAAGGGGAGAGGGACATGAGTTACCCACATGTGGGGCATCCTGAGCTTGTAAGGCTGCCTGGATCAGGAGGCGTTATAGAGGCCCCCAGAGGCTCAGCTTCTGGGAGCAGGGGAGCCTTGTAGGCAGGATGTAGGCTTGAGAGGTGGGGCCCTTGATGTTTTCTGCCCTGTGAGTCATGTGACCTCTTGGTAGATGCCATGGATTCATTCCCATAACATTGTTTAAAATACATAAAGTGAGCGCAGTTAATTCAGAAACCCGTAACTGGTCAAAGTGCTGAGAATAAGTGGCGATGGGTGCTCAGCCCTAAGTGGGACAATTGTGTCAAACCCCCCCCCCCCCCCCCCCCCCCTCTCTAAGGGGCGGAGAGCATCACTAAAGAAGAGGCAGAGGAGAGAGGAGCGTAAGAGCCCAATGCTGAGGAAGAATGCTATGAAATGGTAGATCTGGATATGTCTGTTGCACTCCTGAGTTCACAGCAGCTGTGTTTACCTGCACAGGACCTGCTCAAGATCAAGCCAACTGAATTTCCAGAATGGATCAGGGAGGGGCTTAAGAGGTCCCACCCATGAGGAGCTATTGGCAGTTGACGGCTGCTGGGGGAGGTGTGACCACCGGTAGATCAGCCATGCTTCAGTAGATGACCCCCTGCAGCCATGCCCACACCAACAGCTCTAATTGGTGGGATGTTCAAAAACATAAAAAGAGGACTTGAAGCTGGAAGGTGGGTATGTCAGAGGCAAGGGGGGTTTGAAAGGTACAAGGGTTGGAGAGGGAAGTAGAAGGTGAATATGATCATAATACATTTTCACATGAACGAAATTCTCAAAGAATAAATTGTAAAATGTTTTAAAAATAAAATAAAACACACCAAGTATGTGTGACTAAAGCTGGTCGCAATGGTCCATGCCTATAATTCCAACACTCTAAGACTGAGGTGGGAGGATCCTGAGTCTGGGACCAGATTGAGTTACCTACCAAGTATGAGGCAAACCTGGGCTGCAGAATGAGACTCCATTTCAAAAGAGTGGTGGGGGAAGAGGACGCTGGAGAGATGCTCAGTGCTATCTCTAAAGCACTTGTTAAGTAAGTCTGAGGATTAAAGGTCCAGTTTCCCCGAACCCGTGTAAAGGCGGATGCAGCAGCAGCGCAGCCGGCAATCCCAGCACCACATGGTGAGATGGGAGATGACGGCAGGAGATCCTTGGGGGCTCGTGGGTTAGCTCATCTGTAGTGCTCAGCAGCAAACAACAGAAGAGCTCCTGTGCAAGCAAGGTGGAAGGTGAGGATGGATAGCCGAGGTCAGCCTCTGACTTCCACATGCACACAGTGGCATGTGCACACACACACACACACACACACACACACACACACACACACACTCACAAAGCCAAACATGGGCTAGGTGGCACCTGGCACCATCTCCACCATGAGCAGAAATGGCACCTTGAGGCTTATAAACAAGTTTCCGGCTCTCACTCAGGGTGTGCCGAGGTACCGCCTTCCCTCGCACCATTTATGTCTGTTAAGGGCCTTATGTGCAGGCTCCAGAGGGCTCAGAGGGTGAGTGGAGGGCGGGGACGGACCCACGGCAATCCTCAAAAGCAACAGTATAGTCAAGAAGCTAAGCTGGAACCTGCCTTGGTCCTGATGCTCAGGAAAGGTTGCCATGGCTACTTCCTCTTTGACTTCCCATCTTCCCAGGCCAACCTGTCCTGGGTGGGTCTGAGCTACCTACAGGGCAGCAGAAGCCACTAACATCCTCTGCCCAGTGACCCCTGTGGAAGAGAGAAGCTCCCCAATCCTATTGGAGCCCCTCTACTTCCTAGAAGACTCTTTGTCTAGGCCTTGGGGGTGGGCATCCTTTCACCCCTTCATCCCAGAGGTGTGCAAAGCCCATTAGTGACGAAGTGAGCAGAGATAGGGGCCAGGCTGTGGGGGTGAGGGTGGGGCTGGTGTGAAAGGAGATAGGAACCTCAGGGAGCAAGTGCCAGAGGTTCCAGTTGGGTTACTTCAGGAGGAGGAGCTGAGGGCAGGGGAAAAGCATGCCACCCTGCTCCAGGCCTCTAGACCTTCACAGATCCTGGCCCTGCTCCTCAGAGCCCCTCAGGAGGGAGAGGAAGAGCCAGCATCCTGGATACCTACTCCTGCAGTCACTGTTGCCTAATGTATGGATAGCTTCTTATAGCTTGACTACGGAGTGAAATCCAGAGCTTTCCCTTTTATTTTATCTTAGTTGTTCGTTTGTTTTTATTTCTTGAGACAGGGTCTTAGGTATCCCAGGCTGGTCTTGAACTTGCTATGTAGCTGAGAATGACCTTTCATGATGCTACTGCCTCCACCTCCCAAATGCAGGGATTTCAGATATGCAGCACCACACCTGCTTTATACAGTGCTGAGGTTTGAACCCAGGTCTTCCTGCATGTTAGGCAAGCCTTCTAGCAACTGAGTTACATTCCTGGCCTCGGAGGCGTTGGTGCTAAGGTAGCATGCAGGAGGTGAAGGAATGAGCAGGTGAGCAAGAAAGAGGCTATCTTAATTAAGGATACTACTGCTGTGATGAAACACCACGACCAAAGCAACTTGGAGAGGAAAGGGTTTATTCAGTTCAAGCTTCCACATCACAGCTCATCACTGAAGGAAGTCAGAACAGGAACTCAAACAGGACAGGAACCTGGAGGCAGGAGCTGATGCAGAGGCCACGGAGGGATGCTGCTACCTGGCTTGCTCCTCATAGTTTGCTCAGTCCGCTTTCTTATCAAACCCAGGACCGCCAGCCCAGGGATGGCACCACCCATAACGGGCTGGGCCCTCCCCCATCAATCACTAATTACTAAAATGCCCTACAGGCTTGCCGACAGCCTGATTTTATGGCGACACTTTCTCAACTGAGATTCCCTCCTCTCTAATGACCCTAGCTCGTGTCAAATTGGCATAAAACTAGTCAGTACGGTGGCAGGTCATATATATTGTAGGTGCTGACCAAGTGCTTGTGAGAGAATGGACCTGAACAGGACCTGTCTGGTGGCCGTTAACAAAGGCCTCACTTAGCAGCACGTCCCACGTGCCAGGGGCCCTGTTGGCACATCAGGAACTTTCCTCTAGTTCTTTTCTCTTCCTTCGCAGTGGGTGTGGATGAGACCTTCCACACTGCGGGCTATGGACATCCACGCTGGCTCCTCCCAGAGGACAGCTGCGTTCGGCTTCTTCTGAAATTGCTGACTCTTCTGCAAGAGAGGAAAAGCCAAGGGCGACTGGTGCAGGGTGGGCCAGACAGTCTGGGGGAGGGGGGCTTGTGGCTTTGATGTAGGGGGATAATCAAGGGATTGGGCCTCCAGCACTAAAAGGAAACTCTGTGGCCGAGGCCCTCCCCAACCTGCTCACGACACTGCTGACCGCTGTTTGCTGAGCGAGGGCATCTTGGGGGTAAACGCCCAGAAAGAGCAAGGGTGGTCAGTTTGCAACAGTGTCTGCACGCCCTGCTTGCCCAGGAAATCCTGCTAGGGCTGCAAAAGTAAACTGGGTGTGTCTACAATTATAAACAGATTTATTATAAAAGGTTATAATTTCCTACTAATTTGCTGCTTGGTGAATACTGAGTTTATTATTATGATGATTTTCCTAAACTGCAACTCAAGAAAAACAAACCCAGGTCTGGGCATGAACAGGGGTGCAGAAGATGCTGAGAGACGGCTGTTTTCCTCCAAACCTCACCGAGAGGTGCTGAGGAGTCCTGGTCAGCTAAGCCCATTTGGTGAGTTCCAGGTTCCCTGAGAGACTCTGTCTCAAAAAGTCAGGTTGGAAAGCTCCTAAAGAATGTCACCCTAAGTTGACCTCTGGCCTCTACACACCATATACCTGAACTCATACAACACTCAGAACACACATGGGCCGGATTGGGGGGGTCTCTAGAGAAACCATGTGATGACTGATGGAAGCAGAGGATGGACCGAGGCAATTCAAGCTGGGGACCAACAAGGAGGCCGAGGTGTCACCAGAGGAAGCTGGGAGTCAAGTGGCATCTCCTGCCGCCTTCTCCACTGATCTCCCGGTCCAGATTGAGAGGGAGTAGGCTACTGTCGTGTTAGCCCCAGGTCACAGTGCACTCCTACAGCAGCCCTGGGAGAGAACACGGGGACGCAGGCCCTTGATCTCTCTTCAGAGCGCTCGCTCCCTGCTTCGGCTGGGCCCAGCACAGACGCCTGACAAACATTTATTTGTGAGGGAATGTTGGCTCGATAGCTGGTCCTTGGAGAAGAGGAAGCACGTCTGTCTGCGCTACCCTATTGTCCCCAAGGACCAGGGCACTGTCCCCACTTGCCTCCTTTGGCTCCCATCCTAGACCTCCACAGCAGACTCCCACTGGGTCTCTCTCCCTGCCTCCGTCACCATCTCCCAGTCACATTCTCAAGCTCTGTTAACTCAGTCACCCAGAACAGGCCAATGTCCGAGCTGCAGCCCTGGCCTATCACGTCCCTCCCTGCTGGCCCCCCTGTCCCTTCCCTCTGCTCCCCCACACTGTCCTGCAGAGACCACACCGGCGCTCTGGCTTATGATAATCTCTGGGCTTGTCCGACGGCTCTCCCAGCTGTTGGTATTCTGAGATGAGACCCTTCATTTCCTTCCCTAGGTTGAGTGAGGCACCCCTGGGTGACTGAGGCACACATGAGGAGCCGAGGGGAGGAGGGATGCCCCAGTCTCATCTCAGGGAGCTTGGAAGATGGTTTCATACCTGCCTCAGTCCCTTCCAGGGCCCAGGGTCCCTAAGGCCTAGGAGGAGGTCCCTACGAAGATGAGAGAAGCAGAGCTTATAGGAACACGGGGGTGATTTCTGGCCTGTCCTTTTCCCATCAGAGTTGAGGATTCACGGTCAGAGGAAAGAGGTCATGCCGCCTGTGGGGACATGCTCTCCCAGAGCCCTGAGATTTTGCCAGAGCCTCAGTTTATTTGCTGGAGATAGCTCTTCAGCATTAGGGGCTGGGCTTGGGTGGTCTGACGGGAAAGAAGGCGGGGGCAATGTTCCAGTTTCCCACTGGAGGAGGCGAGGACCCAGTCTTATAGTGCCCCGGCTATGCACGGTCCTACAAGGGCTCGAACATGGGTTATCCCCACAGGCTCATGTGGTGGGTACCTGTTTTCTGGATGGTGATGCTATTTTGGGGTGATAGGAACTTTCTGAAGTGAGGCCTAGCTAGAGGGGGTGGATAGTCACTGGGTCCTGTCCTTTGGACATATCTTTCCCTGATGTCTTCCTCTGTTGTTCCAGGAAGTGAGCAGTCCCTACCATACCACGCATTCCCATCCAGGATGTTCTGTCCAAATTCCTGGGGTCAGGCAACTGTGGAATGAACCCCTGACACTAGGAAGCGGCATAAAATCTTTCTCTCCTTAGATTCTTTCCATAAGGTCTTTGGTCACAGCCATGATAAGTGAATACATGCTGTGACATTTGAAACAGAGACTCAGCTCAGCCCTGAGACAGGGTACTATGGGCAAATGAAAGCCCTGAAGATCAGTTTCCCCAAGATTCATGGGTAGAGATGGGATTTGAATCCAACTCTGCCTTGCTCAGAGACTCTGGGCTATCCATGCATTACAGAGGGTCCGTCTGGGAAGAGCAGCAGAGTCTAGGTTGGATGTAACAGGATCTGGCCTCAGAGGCAGCTGGTCCAAAGTAGCACCAACTTGTACGATTTCTCAGTGCCGAAGAAACCCTGTAGTCAGTTTCTTACCTGGAGCAGCAGCGCTCCCGTGGTACATAGAAGGCCCCCATTTCGATGCCTAGCACTGCACTATGTAAATGATTAAGTGAGGCTGGAGAGATGGCTTGGTGACCAAATCCTTTGCCTTACAAACAGGAGGACCTGAGTCTGAATTCCAGGAACCTATACAAAAGCCAGATGAGTTAGCATAAGTTTGTAATCATGGCGATTCTACAGTGAGAGGGGATGTGGAGAATCATACACAAATAAGAGTTCCTGCCTCAGCAAATATGGAAGGAGAGGCCTAACATCTGAGGTCGTCCTCTGACCTCCACACACACAACACAGCACACACACACACACACACACACACAGAGAGAGAGAGAGAGAGAGAGAGAGAGAGAGAGAGAGAGAGAGAGACATGAAAAGGAGGGGTGAGATCAACATGAAGAAAATTCCCCTCTCCTCCGGTCGAGCCTAAGGCAAGGTTGAGGAGGATGAGACTCCAGGCTACAGCTCTGTCCTAGGGGCTCTGCTTCCAGAAAGATCTTGCTAAGACAAGAGGCTGTGTGACCTTTGGCCAAATGAATGGGAGTGTAATGCCCAGATGGAAGGAGGTGATTCCTTTGCCAGGACTCGCAGGAGGCACACAAAACGAGCAAGTGCACCTTGGGGCTCTCACCCAGAGAGATGCATTGCCTCATGTGGGGGTTGGGGAGCTTTAACCCGGGGAAGACAGGCAGGAAATGAAGACTGTCATCAGTCCCTCAAGGGCTCTTCAGTGGATGAGCAATTACACAGACTCCTCCTCTTCGAAGAGCTCGGTGAGGACCAGCAGCCAGAGGATGCAGTGGCATGGGCCTCCCATGGCCCTCTTAAAACACAAGGGGCTGCCTCTGAGGGAGCAAGGCTTCTGTCCCAGGAGGCATTCAGCTGTGGCTGCTGAAAGGGGACTCACCCGGTGCCCTGCTTCACCCTGGTGGTGCTCTCAGACATTGCTACTACTAGCCTAGATTTTTCTATGGTGATGCATTACTTGCTTCCTGAAACCACAATGCATTTATTTTCCAATATTGGGAATTTCTCCTGGTAGCAGGGTCTGGGAATCTGAATTTCAAAATGATTCTGGTGTGCGTGCCAGGTTCGAACACCGCCCTCTCTAAGATCATAGACACCCTTCTCTGCCCTCGTGCTCACACAGGACCCATTAGAGACACGTGCAGTGTTCCACTGTCAGTCCCTCAGCCCCTCATTTCCCAGTCCTTAGCTTGTCAACCCTCAGCTCCTCAGCTCTTCAGGCTCCCTGGCCTCTCAGCCTTCGACCTCCACCTCATAGCCTTCAGACTCTCAGCCCTCAGGCCCAGGCCCCTGGAGTGCCATGTTGCTGTTGGGGGAGGCCTTGACCTGCAGCAAAACCCACCCCCAGCCCCTGCCAGTTACCCTTCTCCTTCCTGATCAGGATGGCCTGGAACTCAGCTGTGGGGCAGCATCTCTGTGACCTGGCCCAGTCCTCTGGCATGTTTGCTATTAACGGTGCAATGGTTAACATTTTGTGTTCATTTGGCCAAGCTACGGTGCCCAGATCTGCTGTCAAACACTGTTTGAGATGTCTTTGTGTGTTGTTGTTTTAGGTGGTCTCACT
Source organism: Peromyscus aztecus (assembly GCA_902168405.1). Lineage (NCBI taxonomy): Eukaryota > Metazoa > Chordata > Mammalia > Rodentia > Cricetidae > Peromyscus > Peromyscus aztecus. Next base: position 57,196 of record CABHPQ010155248.1, read on the forward strand.
ATGCAGCCCAAACTGGCCTCGAGCTCTCAGTAGTAATTCTCCTGCTTCAGCCTCTAATGCTGGGATTACAGGCGTGTTTGGTTTGTGAGGATATTTTTGGATGAAATTAATTCTCCAATCAGTGGGCTTTGAAGAAAGCAGGTTGCCCTCCTGCCATAGATGGGCTTTATCCAGCCCATGGAAAGCCTGGCCTTGCGGAGCAGGTGGGAAATTTGCAGCTGGCAGCTTTTGGACTTGAACCGCATCCCAGCTGTGCCCCTAGGTCTGCAGGCTGCCAGCCCACCCTGCAGATACGATGCCTGGCAGCCTCCAGGACTATGTGAGTCACCCTCTTAAAATAAACCCGTTTCTATACACGCAGAATGCACTGGCTCCGTCTCTCCGGAGAACTCCCACCAGTGCACAGGGAGACAGACTGAGCCATGAATAGAGGGAGTGCAAAAGACAAGTGGCTGAACACAGAAGCCTGCCAGGCAGAAAGGAAGCTCAGAGGACACCAGCACTCACTCTGCCGAGGCCCCTTCCCTCTGCTCTAAAGCCGGCTTCAGAAACCCCTGGCACCCAGGTCGGGAGGCAGCACATTCCTGGGAGATACAGCCTGAAAGCTAGTAATCAGCAAGCTTTGGGGTGGGCCGGAGCAGCTGACTGTAAGGGAATGCTCCAACCTGTGGGAGCCAGGAGATATGAAGGTCACAGGGTACAGGGACAGGCCTGCAGAGACCTAGAGAAGCTAAAGAGGACAGAGATCCTCAGACCACAGCCCCCAGGTCACAGTGAGGCAGACAGAGAACATTTAAGGGAAAATTCTTAAGCCTTCCTGGCTCCAACAGACCTGGGTAACACAGCCCTGTCTTCTATTCCAAACTGGACACGGTGTCTTGGCCAGAGTATTCACAGAGAGAGTTGGTGAGGGACCGAGGGAGGTGAGGGGAGAGAGGAGAGAGGATTTAGAGGGGAACAAAGGAAAGGAAGAGAGAGGGAAGAAGGAACCTGGGTGAACACTTCCTTACCAGCTTTTGGAGCACTTCCTGGCTGCCAGGTGTTGAGCTAAGAGCCTCCAAGTGTCTTCTTACACTGTAGTGTGTGTTCAACAGACTACAGTGTAAGAAGGAGGCATCACTACCATCCCCACCTTACAGACAGGATTCAAGGGTGCTAGTGAAGGTCCTTATAGTGGGAGAAGGTAGGGGGATGAAGTCCATACTCTTGTTCTCTTCTGTCCCGGATCCTCCTGAAGTCATCCTACCCCCAAAGGAACAGCATATCCATGCCACAGGTGAAAGGAATGGTGACCAAAGCAATGGGTTTGAGGTTCCAAAACCAATTCTGCGTTGAACCCAGAGTGACTTTGCTTAAGTGACTTTCCCCATCTTAAAGATGAAGGAGCTGAGCTCTCAGAGACTGTGTGTGCGCTCACATGCCTGTGCAGGCATGTGCTTATGTGCATATTTGTGTGTGTGCATTCACACTCACATGCAAGCACACATGTGCACATGTATATACACCTGTTCATGCAGGTATGTAAGTAAGACAGTCTGGGTAACTGGTTCCCATACCTTCCAATTTTTGTTTGAGACAGGGTCTCTCATTGTCCTGGAACTTCACCACATAGACCAGACTAGCTGACCAGAGAGCTTCCAAAAATCCTTCTCATCTGGAAGCTGGAGTTACAGGCGTGTGCCACTGCGCGCAACTGTTTTTACATGGATTCTGGGGATACACACTCAGCTCCTCACACTTGTGAGGCAAATGCTTTGCAAGCTAAACCCTCTTCTCAGCACTTCTAAAGGGTTCTTATTTTTATTTAATATGTACTTGATTTATTTAGGGTTTGTTTGTTTGTTTGTTTTTTTAAAACAGATCTTACTCTGCAGCCCAGGCAGGCCTGGAACTCATAACAACCTTCCTCTCTCAGCCTCCCTACTTCTATGATTCCAGTCCTGAGCCACCACACTTATCTGAGAATTTTAGAATTCTTAGCGTCTTGTTGGAACACCTCATCTATGAAGAAGAAAAAGTGACTGTCTCACTCAGTTGATTTTAATGAACATGTCCATTCTCTGAGTGGCCCTGGGTCACTAGTGAGTCCCTTAAGGATGCATCACTGATTTTGTATGTTTTGAGCCATGCTGGGGGAGTGAGGAGAGAGCTCATCCAGGCCCTAAGCTTACTGTGTCTGCAAAGAACTCCCTCCATCCTCCCCACGGCCAGTGACAAGGGGCTGATGATGATGCCACTTTACAGAGGAGGGAACAGACCCAGAGAGGGCAGGCCTTCACGGGAAAATCACCTCCAAACCTAGGCTGCATGTCAAATGGTAAGCAAACATCAGACAAAGCCAGCTCCTTCTTTTTTTTTTTTCCTTTCCTCTTTTAAAGCATCTTGCTTTTCAAAGGCCACACTTCTAATATTCCCTGCTCAGGGGCAAAGTAGGAACTAAGATCTGGTTTGTATACTGCAGCACCAAGCCCCAGCTGTCTTGGAAGAAAACAGTCTCATCCGGGCCTAGAAGGCTCAGATCTGAATAGCTAATGAGCATGGCATGGCCGCTTGATTTCTTCTGAAGTCCAGGTAGAGCCCCAAGGCACTGAAAGAACCGCTCGCTGGTGACTCAGAAGCCACTCTGTCCTCTGTCCTTCTTGTCCTGTCCAGTTTCCTCCTTTGCAGGTGAGTTACCAGACATTCCAGTACCAATGGCTGTTGTTGGTCGGTGGGGTCTTCCATGTGGTCGGAGAGGAAAGGCCTCCTACAGGAAGCAGGGTGCTTGCTGCATTCAGGGTGGGGTCAGGGATGTGTAGGCTCTGGGGTCCCACATGCCTGGCTTCTTGGTCTGGTTCTACCCCTGACTGGTCCTGTGATCCTGGCCTCCCCATTGACCTGAACTTGATGTCTGAATCCAAGACTACTACTTCCTGTAGGACTCACGTCCAAATTCAGTGGGCAAGGTGCTGCCCTAGGCAGTCTTCACAACTCATGAGGGCTGTGGGAGAAGAAGGCTCAGAGTTTGGAAGGGCCAGGGCTCTAGGCTCCCCACAGGAGCAAGCTTCTCTGGCGCCTGTGTCATGTGACCAGATTTGCATACGATACTGCCTGGAGGACAGGACAAGTTCAATGGAGAGCATGCTCCTGCTCCCACTACTGTGGGAGTGAGTGCTGGTGTCCAGCGAGCATTTATCAAATGCTGGCACTTCTGTGCGCCTCCCCATCCTGCGGCTTGCTCCTCTCATTCTCTTCTCCTGGATTTTCGACTAGATAGCTCAGCTGAAAACCAAACCCCAGCCGGAGTGTGGTGGGCCAGAGAAATACCAAGTGAGTCACCGCAGGGGTCGAGCACAGAGATGCAGGCCAGTTGCCTCTGTTGTTCCAGCCTGCTGAGAACTGAGGGTGTAGGAACCCCTCCTTCATTTACAACAGGCTCCTCCCTTTTCTCCTCCTCCATCTTCCCCTCCTTTTACCCCCTCTTCCTTCTCCTTTTCCTCCTATTCTTCCCTCCCACTTCTCCCCCCCCTTTTCTCTCTTCCTCCTCCCTGCGTTCTCCCCACCCCCTATCTTCCCCATCCCATCCTCCAGCTCCTTCCCTTTTCCTCTTGCCCTAAAGGGGAGGCCCCAGAGGGGAATAGCTCTGAAAAAGGAGAGGGTTGAGAAGGTAGGAGATACAAAAGGACTGACCTGGCTTTATAGCAAACCATCTAATTCTGCAGGACTGAGTATGCCAAGGACTAGGCCCTGCCAGGATTCTCACAGAAACTGGGAAACACACACACGCACACCCCCATACGCCACACACACCACACAAACACACACCACCACCACTCCAAAAGCAGCTCAGCTATTGGAGCTACAGCGCCACCTCCAGTCCCACTTCTGCTCTGCAGTTTCCCTCCCAAACACCACCTCAGGGCTGCAGATGATTTGCCGGTGCAGGGCACTCCAGGAAAAGAGGCCAGATCTGTGAATGCTGTGCACCAACAAAGGGGAGCAAGGTCATTGCTCACAAGTGTAGTGCAGTCAGAGTGCTAGAGCCTTACACCAAGCAGAAAAGCGGCAGAAATGAAAGCCAACTTTCTACTCTAAACATGGGGAAACTGAGGTTCAGAGACCTGACCACAGTTAAAGGAAGCTACAGGCAGAGCTAGGATCTGAACCCAGGCCTGTGAAGTAGCTACGTTTCTCAGCTTGTCTGGCCGATCACAATAACTGCACTGTACCAGAAACCACAACTGTTAGCCTGCAGTGTGCATACGAAGTCATGGTACCTTTCCACACAGCTGTGAGGAGATGGAGCAACTCAGAGACCACAGCAGCAGATGAGCATCGCACCTCGTCTCCCATGGGAGGAGAGGCCTCTGCCCTCACTGGGAATGGGAAAAGGTTGTATACACAGGCTCATCTGCCTTCCTACACACTCTCACCCCCTCCATACGGATAACTCCTGCCCACCCTTCACAACTCACTCATTTCTATCTTGGAGGGCTTTCTCTGACCTCTGTACCTTTGAGATATTCATTACTGGGTGTGCTATGATGATTTGTCTATATGGAGAACTCTGGCCTGAAATCAGATCCCCCCCCCACTCCTTCTTGATGTTTCCAAAACTGAGGCCAGAGCCAGGAACAAAGACAGTGTTTGAAAACAGTGAGTAGACTGATGGGTGGAGAGATAGATGGACAATAGTAAATGATTCATGGATGGGTTGATGGGGCTGGATAGGTGGACAGATGGGTTCATGGTATTATGTATTTATGAACAGATGGATGGATAGGTGAGTAGATGGATGATGGGTGGGTAGATAGGTGGATGGATGGGGAGATGGATGATAGGTGGATGGGTAAGCAGATAGATGATGGACAGCTGACAGGTAGGTAGATGTAGAATAGGTAGAGACTCACTCTGTCCTAGGACAGGAGTCACAGCTGTTTCTAAGGAGACACATCTAAGAATGTCTGTTCCCAAACCAGAATTGAAAATCATGGTCAAGGGTGTAGAACCCAAGGAGAGTTGTATGGCCACCACACTCCTCCTCACTACTACCTCATCCCGTCCCCTCAGAGAGCCTGTTACAGAGCAGACAGGAGTTCTCAGGGTGCCATTCTCTGGGTTCCTACATAGAACATCTGGAAAGATTACAAGCACATGGGTTCCTGGCTGGGGCTGGAACATCTCAGTTCTTTCACTCGATACTACTCCAATGAGTCTGTTGGGTGGGGGACTTGGACAGCCATTCACTGAGGAGCAGCATATGGGGTAATGCTCACCTTGTCTTTGCCGATTGGCCCTCCAGAGACACTGAAGAACTGACTCAGTCCCGCCCGATGTTACCGTGTGGCAAAAGTACCCGTGGAGTCCTCCATCACCTACAGTCCCATGGGAGGCAGAGGTTTCCAACTCCACACACATAGCCCAAGCAGAAAGAAGGCCTGACTCTCCTCTACACCACCCTGTGACTCTCACCCAGGGGCTCAGGCTGCAAGACTGACTCCCCATCTAGCCAGGCCTGCCGCTGAAGAGCCAGCAGGTCCTTACTGTGCCTGTTTCTGCCGGACACAGGTGCCATTTCCAAACATGGGCTCTGTTAGCAATGCCAGACCTGGAGCCCAGCCCCCACCGTGTGCAGAGTGGAAGGAGCTCAGGGGTGGTAAGGGGGCCTGAAAATACTTCTGGACTGGGTCAGCAGCCCTCCTAGGCTCCTGGGAGGAGGGGGAAAGATCCACAGGTGTGTGTGTGTGTGTGTGTGTGTGTGTGTGTGTGTGTGTGCACTGCTGTGACTGCTCCTGCATGCAGGTGCAGTAGGACAAGCTTGGGTGTCGTCCCTCGGGGAATGTCCACCATGTTTGTTTTAGTGTACCATCATTTGTGGGGGTGTGAGCCCGTGCACACTCCTGAGCATGTGCATGTGGCCGTAAGACGACAACTTAGTAGAGTCAATTCTCTCCCTCCCTTGCGTGGGTCCTGCCTGGAGGCGGAGCTCAGGTTAGCAGGCTTTCAGAACACGCACTTTTATTCTGTGAGCCCTTGTTTGGTTGCTGTTTGTGTTTGCTTGTTTTTTCAAACAGGATATCTCCCTGGGACCTGGAATCTGTGCTCACAGATTAGGCTAGACTGGCTGGCTAACCAGCCCCAGGGGGTCACCTTTCTCCACTTCCCCAGGAGGGGGTTGATAAATTACGTTGCAACCCTTGGCTTTTTTAAAAAAGATTTATTTATTTTTATTTTATGTGTTTTGCTTGTATATTCACTCACGCGAGTGCACCGGCATGCACATGCCGAGTGTGTGTAATACTCACAGAGGCCAGAAGAGGGCATGGGAGCCCCTGGAAGTGGAGTTACAGATGTTTGTAAGCTGCCGTGTGGGTGCTGGGAATGGAACCCCAGTCCTCTGGAAGAGCGGCAAACATTCTTATCTCTGAACCCTCTCTAGCCTCCATGTTTGTCTTTTTACATAGGTCTTAGATATTAAAGCCAGTTCCTTATGCTTGTGAGGCAATTTACTGACCGAGCCATTTCCCCAGCTGGATGCTGTATCTTTAAAACAAAAACAAAAACAAACAAACAACAAACAGTCTCTCTGTGTAGCCCTGGCTGTCCTGGAATTCACTCTGTAGACCAGGCTGGGCCTCTGACTCCCAGAGATCCACCTGCTTCTGCGTCCTGAGTGTTGGGAAAAAAGGTGTGCGCCACCACTCGGAGCCGAACGCTGTATGTTTTGTTGCACACCTACTATGTGCCAGTCTCTGTATTTGGTGTCTTCCTATTTCAGTTAAACCTCACACGTACCTTTTAAATTTGCGCACTCTAACAACCCCAGCAGACAAGACAGTCAGCTATGGCTGTGGCCCACCTAAGGAAGGTACAGAGAGGTGTCACCCAGACCCTGCTTAGACCAGACATGGTTGGAGCTTTCGCTTACTGTTTGTATTTGAGATGCAGAAGATAGACCTCTACCACTGAGATCCACCCCCTGCCCATTTTTTTACTTTTTATTTTGAGACAAGGCCTCACTCTTCAGTCTAGGCTGGCCTTGAACTTTCAATCCTTCTGCCTCATCCTCCTGAGTAGCTGAGATCCCTGGCTTTCCTCCAGCCCCGCTGTTCCCTCCATCCCAAACACCCTGCATCGGTTGCTGCAGGCCTAGCCCCTCATTAGACCCAAGTCACAGGCCACTTCTCCACCAAACCTTCAAGTCCCATCCCCCATCCAACATAGTTCCCCACTGTGTTTCCAGGGTGCATTGTGTGGACAGTATTCAGCCTCGTTTCTCTCTACCTCACGGTTTTTGACTCCATAACACCCCCAAATCTCAATCCCTAACCCCGACCTCCATGGCTGCTGCCCTCAAGACTATCGCTCTCAGCCTTATCCCCGTACCACTTCAGTCTTCTCCCTCAGAGGACTCTCAGGCTGTGCTTTGGTGAACCACACAGGTCCCGCACCTCTGATGAACCAGCCAGCAGCTGCTCACCACCCTGAGGGTGACATGGCCTGTCAGGCTGATGGTAGGAGCCCTGACTCTAAGCTACAAGGCCCAATTTTGAGATTCAGTTCTGAAACGAACTCACATGAGGCTTCCTCCAACACCCTGGAGGCTCTCTGACCCTCGGGCTCTGTGTATGGAGTGGGTGAGAGGGTGAGGGAGGGAGGGACCACGTCTCATGGCTCTGCCACACCCTCAGTAGGTGCTGAAGGGGTACCTGCAGATAGCTGTCTTTCTCATGGGTGTGGGCCCTCAGATGGGCTGAGAGGTTCCTGCTTGAGGGAGACAGAAGAATGTCAGCTGTTTGGGGGATCAGACTGTGTCCGGGAGGCAGACACAGCTCAGGGCCTCAGATGCCACAAAAAGAAAGGACAGTTAAGTGGCGCACAATGGGAAGGACAGGGGACAGGCAGTTCCTCCCCTCGTGCTGCTATGGAAGGGATGGCCCACAGGACAGGGCTGTGGGAGCTTCTCAGGGGCTAAGGGGCAGGGCGTTCACTGTGAGCCTTGTGAACACTGAAGACTGTTATGACCCTCTGTCCTCCAAGAACTTGCATTCTACAGTATGGTCAGCAGCTAAATGGACTGATCCCCTGCCATATGCCTTGTCCATACTCTTACCATTCTACCACAAGGATGATCAGAGAAACAGGGACTTACCTGAGTGCTACCAGATGGCAGTCACCATCCTTCAGCACTTCCTAAGTACCTAGTATGTCTGGGCATGGAGTGGACTATAGCAGGACAAAAACCCGTTGAGTGATTCCTTCGGTGGGTGGTGACAGACAGAGACCTAACACCTCCCAGGCTGACTCTGAGAGCTGGGCCCTGGGTGACATTTCAAGCGGGGAATACATTGTTCATGGTGAGCCCTACACCACCCGCCAGCCTTTTATCCAATGTGGCTGGGTGCTATTCTTCAGCTTGGAACCCTACGCGGGAGCCACAAAGCAGTTAATTACCAGACTAGAGCCCTTCTTCACAGAAGCCGGTGGAGGGCTCGGATGATAAGATTTATGCCTCTTTCAATTCCTTTCTTCTCTCATCAGCATAGATTCATATTTCAGTTTCCCGAATTGGAAACAAAAAGGGAAACTCACTCAGCCCACTGCTGCCTGAGAGAGATAAATGAGCGCTACACAAAGAACTCGTCCTGTAAACTCAATCTCCTTCTCTTCCTTTCATGTCTGTGATCACAAACACAGCCCAGGGCAGTTGAAATATATCCCTTAGCCTGTCTGTCTGCCTTGTCCAGCTCAAAGAGGGGACGGACGGGACAATAGCAAGCTGTGGGGTGCCAGCGAGAGGAGGCGACGCTGGCCTGGAGGGAGGATCAGATGGGAAGACCTCGCGCCGCCATTCTCCCTCACGAAATCTTTTCCAGAGACCACAGGGAGAAGCTGGGCACCCTGCCACTGCCGATGCTTTCATTTTCTAGATGGCAATGTGCAAACTATTTGCTCAAAAGAAAGGGCCTTCAAGCTGGTGAGCTGGGCAGTACGCACAGGCCAGGCCCCCAGCTGGTTTCAGTAGTGCCTGGACAGAGGTCACCAGTGAACTAGACCGCAGAACAAGACTGCTTTCACCAGCCCAAGGGCCAGATTCCAGGCTCTGGGAAGAGAAAGGACTGCTCTCGCTCTCTGTGGGCAGTCCCTAGTGGAGGGGCACTGGCCTGCCCTCCCCGGGGGCAGTAGGGTGTTTCTTTTTTTGTGTGAGAATTATTGCAGTTCAGCTACATTGGATGTATTTAGAGATTCCTAGAGTTACTGTCAAGACTGGCCTCTGGGGATCAGGGACCCTGGAAATGAACCACGGAGCCAGCATGTTTGAGGCTGAGGAGGGAACAATGGAAGTCCCAACAGTAATGGTTGACTGGAGCATAACAACTAAGAAATGAATGGGGCCTCAGCCGGGAGATGGTTCAGTCATCAAAGGGCTTGCTGACAAGGATGAGGCTCTCCTGGGCTTGCTGGCCAGCCAGTCTAGCCATATTGGTGAGCTCTGGACTTGGTGAGAGACCCTGTCTAAATCAATAAGGTGGAGAAGAATTAAGACCCTGATATAATCCCCCCACCCAAAAGCCCCTGAAGCAGGTAGAAGAACTGGCCCTGAGGTCACAAGAGCGAGGGGCGGGGGAGGGGAGTTGTCCCTGCCCTCCACCAGCTGCAACACTTGGGAGAGCAGGCCCTGCACCTCACCTGGGCAACACAATAGAGCCAACCGTATTGGAGGAGGTGTGGGCGACCCAGTCCCGAAGTATTGAGCAATGGAGAACTGTCCCCATTACTCATCTGACATGTGGTGGCCTGGGGGTAGAAGAGATATCCCCAATCCCCCACCCATCAACACCTGAGGCAGGTGCAGGAGCTGGCTCTGAGATCATAAGAGCGGGAGAGCTGTCCCTGTCCCTCACCAGCTGCAGCACTCAGAGAGAGTGGCCCCTGCACCTGTCCTGGGCAACACAGTAGAGCTGGCCCTGATGGTGTAGGTGGGGGATCTGATCCTGAGGGAGTGAAATCAGTAGAACTGGCCCTACCTTTTGCTCATTGCTGCAAGGGTGAATTAGCTGGACAATGCTGGAGAGCTCACCCTGGTGGTGAGGACAGGGGAAAACTGGCAGGCTGACCAACCCCGCAGCTGTCCAGGTCCTGAACCAGGGTTATGACTTGGCCTGCCCCAACATCCACCCCATCTATGATCTGCTGGAGCACATGAAGGGGCCTAACCCGTAGACCCAAAGCTGCAGGATCTCCACAACACAGGGCAGCAACAGGATATCCAAGAAAAGTCCCAGTGAGGGCCCAACATGGATAGTGTAGCAGAAAAACCAGAGGTCTCAAACCAGACCAATGGCTCTTTGCAATGAACACTTGCAAGTAAAGATATATGGACA
>CABHPQ010155249.1:615-12718 GCA_902168405.1 Peromyscus aztecus
CTTTGCTGAGATGTAATTTTTACACTGTGCAATTCACCCATTCAAAGTCTAGAAGTCAATGCTCTTTTTATGTTTATAGTTTTGTGACTATTACCATAAACAATTTTAGAATATTTTCACCCAAACGAAACTCCAAAACTGAACTCCTTCACCCTCGTCCACCTGAAGGTCAGTTCCATATAGTTCAGTTGGGAAAGCGATCACAGAGAAAAGAGGTACAGGGCAGCAGGAGGGACACCAGGAAGGAGGGAAGTGGTGGGGACTTGTTTTTAATTTTGTTTGTTTGGGGAAGGAGCACTTAGAGGAGCAGCAAGCCTTGTGTGTAGGCATGTGATGCTGCTGCGTACATCTGGATTTTCTACACACCACACAACGCACATTTCAGAAGAGCCTGCCTAGGGCAGAGGAGAACAGGTTATCCTTTGTCTCCCCTCCCCTAAGTCCTGGATGCTGTTAGAGTGAATCCTTGTAATGCAGGACGGGACGGGACACCACAGGTATCCAACAGGTCCCCGAGTGCTTTCTGAAAACTCCAGACCAAACGCAAAAGCCAAGGACTCTGCCCAGGTGGAAGGACATGCAGTTGCCCCTGGGGTAAACGTAGTAAAGAAGCCTTGTGGGACTTGTCCCCACACAGTGAATGGGTGGGAAGGAATAGCCAAGATGTCCAGCCATAGATAAGAGATGTCCGACATGAAGAGCCATTGTGACAGCAACTTTACTAGACACTGGGGGCTGTCCTAAGCATCGATGTTGACAACAATCACAAGCACTGCAGAAATTAGTAAAGTTTATCTGGGCAAGAGTCAGATTAAGAGTCAAGGTCCAGCGCAGAAGCAGAATTCTAACTATGGTGCTATGCAGTTTGGGGAGAACTGGGCTGGCTGAGCAAGGGCAGCTGAAGGTGTCTGTGTGTGTGATGGGGAAGTGTTTCCTTAGGCTCTTTGCTTTCAGTAGGCCATAAATGACTTCTACTGATTAAATTAATTTCATTTAGACTTTACATGATCATGTTTGATTTCATTCTTCCCACCTTCCAAAAGTAAAACAAAAAGAGAGGCCAGTTTACTGCCTAGGTTAATGGATAGCTAGGCTTCCTGAGCATTTATTCTTCACTGAATCCTACCAAATTCATTTGGTGATCACTACTGGGTGTTACTTCCAAAGTTCATATCATAAAGTGGGCATAAACTGGGAGAGAATATAAACATTCAAATATACCTATCACACAATTTTTAAAATATAATCATAGCCATATTCAACTAAATTGAGCACTTGACAAGTGGCTGATTCCAAGTATAGTATGTTGTGAGTAAAGACACTTCACATCTGAAAGATTTGGTATAGAAAAGAGAGCTAAATGCTTCCTTATATCTCATATTGATTACATAATCATAATTTCCGTTTGTAAATATTTGTTTTTATTTTATATATGAGTGTTTTCCCTATAAGTGTGTATATATATATATATATATATACCCAGCACATGCATTCAGCTGTCCAAGGAGGAGAGAAGAGTGCATCAGATTCCCTAGAACTGGAGTTATAAGTGGTTCTAAGCCACCATGAGGGTCCTAGGAACTGAGCCCAGGTCCTCTGTAAGAGCAGCAAATGCTTTTAACCTCTAAACCATCTCTCAGCTCCTTAATTATATATTAAATTGTTGTGATAGTTTATTTGTGACAAATAAAGCTTGCATGGAGATCAGAGGGCAGAGCTAGCCACTAGCTAACCATAGAGGCCAGGCAGTGGTGGTGCACACCTTTAATCCCAGCACTTGGGAGGAGGAAGCAGGAAGATCAGGAGTTCAAGACCGTCTTGGGCCACACGAAACTGAACCAGTCTAAAAGAGAAACAGAGCCTGGTAGTGGTGCATGCCTTTAATCCTAGCACTAGGGAGATGGAGATGGAAATATAAGGCAGGTGGAGACAGGATCTCGGCCCCCACTTGGTCTGAGGATTCGTAGAGGTAAGGTCTCTAGTGGCTGCTGCTCTGCTTCTCTGATCTTTCAGCTTTCACCCTCTATATTTAACTCTGGGTTTTTATTGTTAAGACCAATTAGGATCATGCTTCATTAAATATTACTATTTTGGATATAACACGTTAAATAAAATATATCATCAAAATTAATTTACTATTATTTCCACTTTTAATGGGGACTAATTTGCATGTGGGCTCACTTCACAGTTATATTGGACGTAGTCTGTTCCCTGCTGCCCTCCCCAACGTCACTCTAATTTGACCAGTCACTGTACTCCATCAATCAAGGGATGTGCTTTTCCTGCTATGCCCCAACTTGCCTGTCTCAGGATTTGCAGGTGCTTTTTTTACGCTTATTCCTCCTTCTGTCCAACTTCTTCCTTTCTTTCTTGACTTCTTCAGAGGACCCTCTGCCTACATAATGCAGAAAGTTTCTTTGTCGCCTCCACTGCCCTTACCCTTAGTTTTTAGAGCTCTTAAATTGGTACTATGACCCTCTGTTACTATTTGGTTTGAAGTAGAGTGGAAATGGACAGATGAATAACCCTTTTATCTTAGCTTGTAAACAGCTCTTTAGATAATACTTTATTTACCTATTTACTTTGAGATAGGGTTTCCTATTGCTCTGGCTGGCCTTGGATTTGCATGAGCTTGAACTGAGTCTCCTGAGTGCTGGCTACCATGCCTGATTTTGTGTGGCACTGGGGATCAAACCCAGGGCTTCATGCAAACTAGACAAGTACTCTCTTAACTGAGCTACATCCCAAGCCCTCAAGTTACGGGGTTGTTGTTGTTGTTGTTGTTTTAATGACAGGGTCATGCTATTCACCCTGGTCTGCTTTCGAATTAGTAATCCCCCTGTCTCAGCCTAAGTATGCACCACCATGTCTTGATAAAGTGCTTCATTTTGGGTCTGGGTATTTCTAACTTGGGATAATTTCCTCCACATATGTATATATCTTTCAGTAAGACTGAAGGACAGCTTGCCACTGGAGGTCTTTACAGGAATCTTCTCAGAAGAGAAAGGAGAGATGTGGACATATCTGGCCTTCCTGTGAGTAGTGTTGCCCATTTCCTCTCAGGCACAGAAGCTAAAGCTGGTTTTTCTCTGTGACACTAGAGGGCAGCAAAGTCCTTTCCATGAGGACACTTCACGCAGGGAAGAGTAACGCACTGAACCAGGTATAGTAAAACCAAAATTTTTCCAGAGGAAAGCTTAGGTGCCCAGTTGTTTCTAGAATGAGACTTATGGCAGAGACAAGTTTTCTTCTCCAATTACGCAGAGGATTCAAACTGCTGAAGAAACATAGTTTGTGTGTTTGAAAAGTAAAACAACCGTATCTGCAAGCATTGTAGTCTGATGATCATTTAATCTTTCTAATCTTTATCAAATACTTATTTTATCTGAATTTTAATTTCCTTCTTTTTTATAGTTTACAGATTGTCCAAAGGCTTCAGGATTCCAGTAGTTTGGTGCTGATAAATGCACATATTGTCTGTCTATTCAGTCACCCTAGACTTTCTAGAATGAACACTGGCATCTTGTGGTACATTATGCCTGTGATGATTATTCTAAACTAAGGATAGATAGTCTCACCTGTAACTTCACAAATCACCCCCAAATAAGTATGTGCATTAGCTTCTTATCACACTTCAGCACAGAGAATTTTCAATTCACACACACACACACACACACACACACACACACACACACACACGGATGACAAATGGTTAATAAGCACCAAGTGTGAGGCAGATAAAATACTTGCAGATTTTTAAGGATTCCAGCTAGTTTTGCAAATATGCTTCCTACAAACTTAAGAAAACTGGTCCAGTTTCCCAAAAACTATTTTTAAAATCTAGTAGATAGTGTGGATACTTGTAAAGAATTACAGAGTATCTTGGTTAATGAATGACTTTAGAATAAGCTCTGAACTAGAAACTGCAGCAGACCAGCAGTATAAAGTTGTTTGACTTTGTGTGTGTGTGTGTGTGTGTGTGTGTGTGTGTGTGTGTGTGTTCACTGGATATGTGCATGTGTAGGTGAATGCAAGTGTATGTGTGCTGCACACGCATGTGGAGGTCAGAAGTAAGCATAAGGCATCTTTCTCAGTTGCTCTCCACTTATTTTTTGAGACAGGGTCTGTCTCTGAACTTGGAGTTCCCTGATTGGCTACAATGACTGTCCAGTAAGCTCCCTGACCTGCCCATTTCTATCTTCCCAGTGGTGGGATCACGGGTGCTCATGGTCATCTTCCCAGTGGTGGGATCACAGGTGCTCGCAGCCACTGGCCCTTTCTATGAGTGCTGGGGATTTGAACTTGGGTTCTCATGTTTCTGAATCGAACATCTTATTTTGCTTTTAATTCACCCACAGAAAGAATCCCAGCCATTTATCTGTATTCATATTTTGTGACCCACCGAATGGTTGAGGAGAGAGGCATTTGACCTTGATATTTTGGTCTAGGAAGTGAGCAGCTAGAATCTCAAAGCTTCCTCCATGTGTGCGCACTGGGGTTCCACCAAGATGCCATTCTAGGGTGCCTCAGTGACAGGGCTTTTGGTCATATCAGCATCTCTCCTCAAACTGTGTCCTGCTGTTTTGATACCTGCCACTTCCACAGATATCTGCTATCAGGCTCCACTTCCTTTTACCGGGAAGCCTGTTATAACCTCTAAAAATCTTGTTTAGGAAAAACAGCCCCCAAACCCTCAGGGCCAGAGGAGAGATACTTGCCTTGCTAAAACCACAATCATAGTTATTATGCCAACAGCCGACAGAAGATTTTGTTGCTGTTTATGGCCACACAAATCAGTCTCAGGCTGGATCATCTCTGCTTTGTTTGATACTTCACTTTGAACTTTAGGTTTTTAAAATTTCCATTCAAGTCTCCGCCACATAACCTTAGGAAATTGGATTCTCATGAGATAGTCAAAGATAGTGTTGAGTTTGTCTTTTAGACACAAAGTAGGATTAAAGAGCTTCACTCTGTTGAAATTATTTACCATTATAGCCTCTGAATATAAATGTATTTATTCCTAAAGGCAGAGAAGTTTTAGGCAACCATATGAAGGAAAAGTAGTGAAGATTCCCATTTTTATACATAAGGGATACTGAGAGATGAGGGAAGAAAAAAAAAAAAAGAACAACAAGAAACCGTAAAATGGATACAGGACAGACATTCTGTTTTGAATTTATGAAGACATTGTCAGGGGTAATTCTATAGTAATTCTATGCAACACACACAAACCAGCAGGCTCTTATTCAAAACTCTAATCCAGGTTTAAGAAGTAGGAAAAAGAGCTCTGCATTCTAAATCTGTCCTTGTAGTAAAAGAGAACTGAATTATGGTGGTTTGTGTACCCCAATAAAGCTTGCCTGGGGATCAGAGGACAAAGCCAGCCACTGTATTAAACATAGAGGTCAGGCAGTGGTAGCACATGCCTTTGATCCTAGGGAGGCAGAGATTCATCCTGAACTCTGAGTTCAAGGCCATACTGGGAACAGAGCCAGGCATGGTGGCACACGCCTTTAATCCCAGCACTAGGAAGGATGTAAGATGGCAGGGCACAGAAAGGGATATAAGGTGTGAGTAAACAGGAAGTCTTGAGACTGAGGATTTTGTAGAGGTAGGAACATGACTGGCTTGTTCTGTTTCTCTCTCAGCTTTTACCCCAATATCTGGCTCCGGGTTTTGGGGGGTTTTTGTTTTTTTGTTTTTTATTAATAAGAAAGACTGATTAGCAATTTGTGTTACGTGGTAGAACACTTTTGATAAACTGGGACTGAGCAGGACATTTGAAATAGATGTTCCATAAAATACAGAGACACAATGCTTAGTAAGGTGATAGATTTCATGGATACAGATGGGGTACAGGACAAGTTATCCCTAAATTATGGCAACTTGACATTTGACAAAATAGCAGCAGTAGGGACTGTTCTGGCTTCCTCCCACTGTCCTGTCCTGAAGCATCACATAAAGGAAGCCCCTGGCTTTCTTCTAAAGGAGGTCCCCAGGGGATCCTCCCTACAAGTGGACGAAAGGACTTAAGACACAAAGTCACCCAGAAGACTCTGAACAGGCAGTACTTGGCTTGTCACGCCTACTTCTGACTTCATTCCCGTCATATTAGGTCCCATCGGTCAGCCATGCTTACCTACGTCTGTCTACACTCCTCAAACCTAAGCACAAAATACATGGGTTTCCTTGTCCCCGTGGCTCTTCATTTCTGAAGGCTCCATCATTTTGTCACATCAAACTTATATTAAAAACATTTGAATGATTTTCTCATCAATTTGTGTGTGTGTGTGTGTGTGTGTGTGTGTGTGTGTGTGTGTGTACTGACACACCCCTATACTATGATACATGTGTGGGGTTTAGAGGGCAACCTTAGGTTTGTCATTCACCATGCTTGAGACAGGACCTCTTGTTTCTCTGCTGCATACACCAGCCTAGCTGGCAATAAGCTTCTGGGGATTCTCTTGTCTCTCACTTGCATATTACAACAGGAATGCTGAGATTCCAGACATGGGCTACCATGTCTCAGTTTACATGGGCTCTAGGGATTTGAACTCAGATCTTCACACTTGCACGACAAGCGCTTTGCACACTGAGCAATCTTTCCAGCCCTGATGAAGCTAATTTTTGTTGTTAAAGCAATGTACAAAGGAATGGGTTTCATTATGGCATTTTATGCGTAATTTGTCTCATTGATGTTCTCTCCTTTCTCCTTTTCACCTCCCCTCTTGTCTCTTTCCACCCTGTGGTCTCCATTCTGCTTCCCTGTCACGTGTTTTACTGCCCTTCCCACTTCCTCAAAACCTTCCTCCCCTCTTACGGTCAGTTTCTAGTTTCACGACCTATACCCATACTCACACTCACATATATAAACATATAAAAATCAAAACACAGGGTACATATATGAGAAAGAACATACAATATTTGTCTGAATCTGAGTTACTGCATGCACTTAAATCATTGTCAGATCCATCTATTTGCATAACAATTTCATATAATAGTTAAAATTTTTCATTGTGTATATGCACCACATTTTTATTAACCATTTGCCTGTGGATAAACGTCTAGGCTGATTCCTTGCTATTGTGACTAGGGCAGCAATAAACACAGATGTGCAAGTATCTCTGTGAAAGGCTAGGAAGCGCTTCGGGTATTTGTACAGGAGTGGTGGAGTTGAATCACATGGTGGTTCTCTGTTTAGCTTTTTTTGGGAAGCCTCCATGCTGGTTGGTATAGTAGCTGAACTAATTCATGCCCACCAGTGTGCAAGGGTTCCCTTTTTCTGTACATCACACCAGCATTTGGTATGTATTTCTGATGGCCATTTTGACTAGGGTGAGGTGGAAACTTGATGTACTTTACCCCTACATTTCTCTGATGACGAAGCAAGTTGAGCACTTTTTAAGGTGCTTGCTTGCTTATTTTGAGAAGCCTCTGTTTAGTTCCATAGTCCATTTTTTTTTTTTTAAATTGGGTAGCTTGTTTTCCTGGTGTTTAGTTTTTTGGGTTATTTGTATATTCAAGATACTAATCCTCTGTTAGACATCTGGCTGGCAAAGATTTTCTCCCATTCTGTGGGCTGCCTCTTCACTTGATTAATGGTTGACTTTGCTGTGCAGAAGCTTTGTAATTTAGTGAGATCCCATTTGTCACTTATTGGGTTTATTTCCTGTGTTACTGAAGTCTATTCAGAAAGTCCTTGTTTGTATCAACTGTTGAAGGGCTTTCTCTCCTTTCTTCTAGCAGTTGTCCAGAATAAGGATTTATGTTGAAGTTCTTGATCTATTTGGAGTTTTGTTCAAGGTGAGAGGTAAGGATCTAGTTTCTTCTACATGTTGGTATTCGTTTTTTCCAGCACTACTTGGTGAAGATGCTCTTTTATTCCTCCAATGGGCATTTTCAGCATCCTTATAAAAATCAGATGCTGTAAGTTGCATGGCTTTATATCTGGTTCCTCAGTTTTATTCTGCTGATCTGTGTATCTGTTTTGGGGCTAGTATGCTGTTTTTGTCACAGTGGTTCTACAGTACAATTTGAGGTAGGCATTGTGATTCCTCTAGCACTGTTCTTTCATCTTAGGATTGCTTTGGCTATTTTTTGTGCTTACACATGAGCTCAAGGATTATTTTTTCTGTCTCTGTAATGAATATCATTGTGATTTTGAAGGGGATTGCACTGAATCTGTAGGGTGCTTTTGGTCAATATAGCCATTTTCACACTATCAATTCTGCTAATGCAGAAGCGTGGAAGGTCTTCTCATCTTCTAGTGCTTTCTTCAATTTCTTTCTTTGGTATTTAAAAGTTTTTATCATAGAGGTTCTTTTACCTCCTTGATGAGGTTCAATCCTAAGTACTTGATTATTTTTGAACCTATTATGAATAAGATATTTTTCCTAATTGCATTCTCTGCCAGTTCACTATTGGCATATAGGAAAAATACTGATTTTAGTATGTTGGTTTTGTGGTTTACTACTTTGCTGAAAGTATTTACAAATTCTAAGAGTTTTCTGGTAGAGACTTCAGGATCCTTTAAGGATAGGATTATGTCATGTGCAAGTAAGGGTAATTTGACTTCTTCCTTTCTTATTGTGTCTGTTTTATTTCTCATCACTTGTTTTAGCAAATTTTTGTGTACTGTACTGAAAAATAATAGAGAATGGACATTCTTATCTCATTTCACATTGTACATGACATGTTCTTAGTTTTTCTCAGTCAGTATAATGCTGAATATAGATTTGTCATAGTTTGTTAAGACCTGTTTCTCATATTCCTGGTTTCCTCAAGGCATTTTATCAGGAAGGAATATTTAACTTCTTGAAGGCCTTTTCTGCATCAATTGAGATTATCATGTGATTCCAATCCTTAAGTCTACTTAAGATGGATTACACTTATTGATTTACGTTTCATGACCCAACCTTGTATCCTTGGAATAAATACAACTTGATCATGGTATATGATTTTCTCATTGTGGTTTTTTATGTCAACTTTATACCCTTGTTGCTATTGTTTTGTTTTGAGACAGAGTTTCCCTATATAGTCCTAGTTGTTCTGGAACTGACTCTGTAGACCATGCTGTCCTGGAACTCACAGAGGTCCTCCTCCTTCTGCTTTCCACGTGATGGGATTAAAGGCGTGCACCACACACATGGCCCAATGCATTCTTGGATTCAGTTTTCAAGAACTTTATTGGGAACTTTTATGTTTCTGTCCGTCAGGGAAACTGGTCTATAGTTTTCACCCTGTGCTGTGCCCTGATACAGTTTGGTACCCTGGCAAACTCAGAGCACAGAGTTGGTGGTGTTCCTTTCCTTTCCGTTTGTGGACAGTGTCGAAATTACTAGTGCTAGCTCGTCTTCCACCATTTTGTAGAATTTAGCAGTGAACCCATCTGGTCCTGGGCTTTTCTTTGTGGAAAAATTTTAATTACTACTTCAATCTCATCTCTTGTTATGAGTCTGTTTAAATCATCAGTGTGTTTGGTGGTGGGAGTCTCAGCTATGATGGTAGAGACAGGTACAGACGAAAAAAAATCTACACTTTCTTTGTATGGCAAGGAGATCATGAGGGAGACAAATAGACTCCATCAGAAGAACCTAATGTTTGCTAGGGGAAAAAGAAAAAATACTAATACTTTCATTTAATAAGTGATTATAGTATAATGTATTATGTACACTAGCCAGATGTTGGCAAAGTATTAAGGGGACAGGAATAAAGAAGTGACAGCTTCTGAAATAGTCTTGTATACTTAACTATTGACTACCATTTGAAGTGAAAATAAATCAGCAAAATAACACAGAACTACAAAGGTGAGCAGCCTGGTAGAAGTGCTGGTGGGGCAGGTGCTAGGGGTGCGTGTCTGTGACCCCAGCGCTAAAGAGGCTGGGGTTAGAGGATCTTGGGTTTCAAGCCAACATGAGCTGTCTGTAGAAGCATGAATTGAAAGACAGCGAGACTCCATTTCAACACAACAGTAGCAACTGCAGAAACCCAAAGCTGAGGCAACTTGTTTCGCAACTTGAGGTTGGTTTCAATGTTTTTTAATGATGGCATCATCAGTTCTTTTTCCTGGCTATTTTGGACTACACTCTGTGAGTTTCTCCCCCCAAATAGAGTTTTCATCCTACTTATTTTGGGGTATTTCCGATAGCACCCAACATTAGGCTGGCATATAACCAAGTTGCTTTAGCTCAAGTGAATTTGGATATGTTCTTATAGGCAGATGAAATGAAAAAGGAGGTTGTCCTCTGGTAACATCGGGAGCATAACTGGATGAAATAACACTGAAACAGAAAATAAAATAAATCCTTTTTACACGGTCACTTCCCAATCCTGCCCATTGAATGCATTATTTGGTCTTAAAAAGCTATACTTGTAACTTCCATCCCTTGATTCATTTTCAGAAAATATATTCTAGATAACCAAAAAGCAGAAAATTCTGCTGAATGGTGTTTATTCAAGGTATTTTCATCTTTATATGACAGAGACTAGATGATAGCATGGGTATATTTAGAATAGTCTGGTCTAGGATCCAGATGAAGCCTTTACACTCTACAGGATATTTTAACTCTGAATTGTCCCTTCCCACAGAGTGACTGTATTGCTTTTTATAGGGATAGTTGATTTTTTATTTTAACTTTGTTTAATTAGGGAAAAAACATCTTTTTAAAGGCATTAGCAAGCAGTTAGGAAACTTATCTTTGGTGGTGGCATTAGCTCTCTCTAGAGCATTTCCCTCCCCCCCCCAATGACACATCATAGTTAAATGTCAAATAGGTTAAATTAATATTGGGCTTCTTAGGGTTGGTAGGATGGCTCAGTCAGTAAAGATATCTGTCACCAGACTGACTATCTGAGTTTGATCCCTGGGATCCACATGGTGAAAAGAGCATCAGCTTTTGCTAATTATCTTCTGACCTTCACACACACACACACATTTTGGCACACAGACATGCACACACACATGCACATAAACATGCACACCCACATAATATACACATAATGCACATATGCATGCATACACACATAAATAAGCAAATAAATAAATATGATAAAAATTTTAAAAAGAATATAGGAGTTTCCAAATGGTTGGGTCTCTGTATTCTCCAAACAGCATTCCCAAGGCCAAAAGTTCTTCATAAGAGGGGCTGCCTCTACCACTGTTAGACAACCAAGGGCTTTGCTCTGCTCACAGTCACATGAAGATCACAGTAATCCATATTTCATGAAGTGCTGTCACTGTGTGAGAGCTCCAATTTCACACTAACATCACAGTCACTCTTTAAATGAAGATCCAGGCTACAGAGCTGGTGAGAGATGAGAACATGGATGACCCGTCTCCACTGAGATCCTCCACTGAGCAATGATGTCCTCTAATACTGCAGTGTTCCCCTACAGCTGTGGTGTTTGCTGACCTGAGAAGATGTTGCAGTTTCATGGTCCCACCTGCTGGGAGGACTTTTCTAACTACCCAGAGTAGATACCGAAGCTATGAAGTCCAGTAGGATATGGCTAGTAAGATTTGACAGTGTTTCCTGTTCTTAACTGTTCTGAGTTAATGGCATCCTATCTGCTCTAAAAACACATTATTCAAAGAACCAGGTATGGAAAGAGATCTCTGTTTTAAAAAAGACAAAGTGCAATCTACTTGCAGAGGTAAGTGATATATTCATAGGTTTGACCAATGTTAAGATCCTACTTAACAAGTACCAATGGCAGCCTGTAACTCCAGGAGGAAGGTGGGAGCTTGGTCTGTTTTGTCAGTGCTATATCCTTTTCTAGAACAGTGGCCTGCAGGAAAAATTCCTGTTGTTTCGGATGGGGAGATCGTTCAATCAGTAAAGTGCTCGTTTAGCAAGCGTGAGGACCTGAGTGTGATCCTTAGAACCCATATAAGAAAAATCCAGGTGTTGTGCACAGTTGTAATCCTAATGCTGGGGCAGGCTGAGACAGGTGGGTCACTATGGCTTCATAACTATCTAGCTTAGTTCACATAGCAAGTTCCAGACCGATAAAAAACCCTGTTTAAAAAAGGGGGTGGTGGGATGTGCATGCACGCATGCACACACACACACACACACACACACACACACACACACACACACAC
>CABHPQ010155249.1:12728-30746 GCA_902168405.1 Peromyscus aztecus
CACACACACACACACACACACACACACACACACACACACACACACTTTTTTTCCCTAAGTGATTATGCAGCATAGGAAACAAACATGGGTGGAGCACTTCTCAAAGGCAGAAGGGAGGACGTGAGATTGGTGGTAAGTTCTGGTTTGTACGGTTCACACAGTTTGCCCAGGCTTAAGTACAGTGCCTTTCTTGTTCATACTCTACTACATGTCAGGTATTCAGGAGGGAGTGCAAAGAGCACATCACTGATCTAAGAAGACCCTGAGAATCTGACATGTGAGATAAAAGACAGCTTCGCCTGCCCAAGTATTTCTCATCATTTATAATGTGGTGGAAGAGCAAAACTTGAATGAAAGAATGAAATAGTCCCTTTCCCTCTTGGGCTGACATTGCTCCTCCCAGGAGTCATAGGCCATCAAACAAAACTCCTAATATCAGACGTGAGAAATCCCTCTTGGGTTGATGGGGGTTATCTAGGAGACTCCCTGAACAATATGGGCTACTGCTGTTACCCTTGGCTGCTTCCTAGAGGTTGAAGGTAAGTGCTAAAGACGCTGTGCACAGTTCAGACATAAGACCTGGAGTGCCTGAGCTAGATCTGACCTGAAAGTTCCCTCCTAGAGGATTAGTTTTTATAGTACCAGAAGGTGATATCCAAGTCCTTAAGGGAAGGAATCAGCCAACAGTCCTACCCACCGGAAATACCTATGAACCACGATGACAAACATCAGGGCACCATAATGCTAAGAGGGCACGCATGTCTTGGCAATAACCAAGAGCTGTCTAATTGGACTTACCCTCCTTCCACCCAGATAAGTGTAACTTACCCTCCTTCCACCCAGATAAGTGTAACTCCCACCTCTCATCAAAGACCATTGCAGAAAACCACAACCCATCCAAATTCAGAGAACAAGTGACCATGGGGTGCCCAGCCCCAAATGATAGGTCTACAACATGGTTCCTTTACTTAAAGCTTAGGGAACATCATAAAAGAGGGAGTGGGAAGATTTTAAGGGCCAGAGGACCAGAGAATCAGGAAGACTGTATCTCCTAGAAATGACAGGGAAGCCATTCTCATGACACCTCAGCAATATTGCTGCCCAAACAAGACCTGAAGTAGTTTAACACCAGAGCTACCATGGAAGTGGGGGAATCTCAGGGCCCTCTGGTATTAGACAAAGAACTACAGGTAACTAAGGAACTCTGAGAGGGAAAATTAACCTGTCCCATGATGAACCCTCAATTGGTTATCCAATACCCAGTGTTCAGTCCTGAAGTCACAGACATAGTTGTAGACATACAAGTAACACTAAATGGACTGAGCAGGTTATACTGATATATTTTGGCACATATATATATATATATATATATATATATATAACAATGAAAGAAAAGGGGTCCATGTTCTGAAAGGGAACAAGGGGAAGACACGTGGAAGGAACTGGAAGGAGAAAATGATTTAATTGTATATTAATTTAAAAATTAAAATTATTTTTAAAGAGCCCCCACAAAAAAAAATTAGTGACTAGTTTGAAATTAGATGGCATACTGGCAAAAAATAATGTATGTGGGGGATATCCCAAGTCCCTTTGCTTACCTGCCATCTGTTTTCAGTCCTTTCTAAATAGCATTCAAAGGTCCCAGGGAGGAGAAGCATTGAGAAAGACAGAAACACTGGCCTCTTTGTCACTGCGCTACAGAAGGGCACCTCCCCACCCCCATCCTTTGTTTCCCAGCCTGCAGGCTGTGGGCACATTAAGTACAGAAGTCTGACCCTGACTGTTTGTCTGACATGTATGCTCACTGGTTCCTTCCCTGCCAAGCCTATTCCCAGCCCACGTCCCAGCACCATGGCCGTCTCTGTTCCTAGAGAATCAACTGTGTCTTCGTCATTTCTCTCACAAACCTAAGAATGACACAAGTGACTTTGAGCTTTGGTGACTCGGAAGGAACTGAGAGACCAGAGAATGCAGACAGTGTGAGGCAGGCTAAATCCCTCCACAACCAGTTCCCCCAGACAAGGGGACAGATCTGTGAGGGAGGGGTCACCCTTACCATCCCAGGAGGGTCATGGTGTCATACGATCTCTCAGAGTAGGAATTTGGTACAGACATTGTTTTTTCATGCTTTTGAACTCAGAGAAAAAATAGAATTATATATATGTATGTATATAATAAAATATATTTCTGAGAATATATTTGTTTATTTTTAATTTTCATGTGTATTATATGCACATTTATTCCCCATGTGTGAATGTGTGTGCACATGTGTGTATGTGTGTGTGTGTGTGTGTGTGTGTGTGTGTGTGAAGGCCAAAGGTTGAGGCTAGGTGTCTTGTACTATTATTCTCCACCTTATCTTTTTGAGACATGGTCTCTCACAGCTCACACTCTCACGGTCTCTCACCAATGGGCTAAACTGGCAGGCCAGCAAGCTCTGCAGTCCACCCTACTAGATCTTAGGTTGTAGGCAGGTGCAATAATGCCTGGCTTTTACATAGGTTCCAGGGGTTCAAACTCAGGTCCTCATGCAACAAGCACTTGACTAAACCATCTTCCCAGCCCTGTATGTGTCTATTTCTTTATCTGTAAAGATATCTATGTGTATCACTTATACTGCCTCTGTTTGGTTTGCCTGAGAAGTATGTTGAAGGCTCTAAGGTACATTATTAAGGCCCTGAGCTGGGGGTTGGGGACTGTCCCTTGTAATATTGTTAGTAGCATGCTAGCCTAGAAAACTAAACCCCCTCCTCAATGATGACCACCTCAACTGATATATATCCCTGTAGGACATGCATCACCCCAGCCTGAGCCATTCTTCACTCTTCTCTGTCCTCTTCTGACCACCCTCACATGCCAGTGCAGTTTTGGACTTGCTAAGGTTGTCTTTCTTGCTCTCTCTGTTGCTGTTACCCAAGTCCCAGACGGCAGCATCTCTTTAAAGTGACTGTCTCCCATGGTCTAGTGTCCCATGCTCACTCTCATCCTCCTCAGTTTCAGCTACAGCAGCCTTCTCATTGGTCCTGGGCACACTATCAGTCCTCCTCATGACACCTCCATGACTCATCCCTTGCTACCCTCTGTTCAGATATCACTACTGTAGTGGGATCCTTCCAGAAGATCCCACATTCTGGGATTTTTCTCCATGACACTCTTCTCCATTTAAAACATCTGTTTTACTTATTCTGTTCATTCTTCTTCCCAGGAATGTCAGCTCCCTGACTTAAGTTTTTTTTTTTGGATGTTGAGTTTTCTCTTTTGATTTCTAATACCAGAACAATGTATAGCATAGTGGATACTCAAGTGGTACTCATTGAATAAATTCATAAATGCTTTATCACCTCTGAAATATATTTTAAGATTTATTTTTATTCATGTATATGTTTGTGGGTGTCCATGGAAGCTGAAAGGGGGCATCAGATCCCTTAGAGCTAGAGTTATAGCTACTTTTGAGCCACTCAATGTGGGTGCTAGGAATTAAACTCAGGTCCTCTGGAAGAGCAACAAGTACTCTTAAACACTGAGTCATCTCTCCAGCCCCTGAAAATATTTTTATTGGAGGCAAAATATATATTCTTGATATAAAATTCACCACTGTCCTAACTTGACATAGCCCAGAGTCGCCTGGGAAAAGGGTGTCTCAATGGAAAGATTGCTCTGATCACAGTGGCCCATAGTCCTATCTATAGGGGATTGTCTTGATTATGGATTGGGCCACTGTGAATTGTGCCACTTGGGCAGTTGATCCTGGGTTGTATAAGAAATCTTGCTAAGAATATACCAGAAAGAACAAGCAAGTAAATAGTTTCCTCCATGAATTCTCTTGAATTCTAGCCTTGAGTTCCTGCCCTGACTTCCCTCTGTGATGGACTGTGACCTGGAAGTATAAGCTGAAATAAACCAGTTCCAGCCTAAGTTTCTTTTGGTCATGGTGTTTGTCACTGCAAACAGATAGGAAACTAGAGCAACACAGTAACCACTTTGAGGCATCTAGTTTGGAGATCTAGACATACGCACACTGTTCTGTCTACAAGCAACACAGAAGCATGGTTTGACCTTGCAAGACTCATTGTTACCCTCATTAATGACAACAACTCATCTAGATAAAGCCCCCAGACATGGCTAACTTCCTTTCTACTTGCTAACTTATGATTCTGACTACGTAGGCATATCATTTAAGTAGACTCCTAACAGTATTTGCCTTTTTGTGACTTAGCTTGAGCCAATTAGCATTTATCCTCAAAGTTTATCAGTGTTGGCTCTTGTATCAGAAGGTCTCTCCCTGGAAGGATATATAGTATTCTACTGCACACATTTTGTTCATCTGTTATTGGACAGAAGTGGAGCTGGTAGAGCATAAGGTCAGTCTGTTTTTAATCTTCTGATGAACTGCCATCATGCTTTCCCTAGCCCCTATGGGCCATTTGATATTCTTGCCAACAATGCACAAAAGCTATCATTTCCCCCAAATTTTTGCCAATATCTATTATCTTTCACTTTTTGATACCAGCTATCCTGATGGGTGTGATGTGGTATCTCATTATGGGGCTGATTTATATTTTGTGTACATGTGTGTGGAGGTTGAAGGACAAACCCAGGAGTCATCTAGCTTATTTTTTGAGACACTGTGCTGGTTTGCCATCGTGACACAAGCAAGGGTCACCTGGGAAGAGGGAACTTCACTTCAGAAAATGCTTTTATGAGATTGGCTTATAGGCAAGTCTATGGGACATTTTCTTGATTAATGCTTGATGTGGAAAATCCCAGCTCGCTGTGGGTGGTTCCATCCCTTGGCAGTTGGTTCTGCATTATATAAGAAAGCAGGATGAGCACGCCATGAGGAGCAAACCAGTAAGCAACATTCCATCATAGCCTCTGCTTTAGTTCCTGCCTTGAATTCCTGCCCTAAGTTTACTCAGAGATAGATCGTGACCTGAGAGCTGTAAGATGAAATAAACCCTTTCCTCCCCAAGTTGCTTTGGGTGATGGTGTTTTATCACATCAGTAGAAAGCAAACTCGGACAGTGTCTTTCACTAAGACCTAGGGCTTACTGCCTAGGCCAAGCTGGCTGTTCAGTGAGCTTCAAGAGTCAACTGGTCCCTATCTCCCCAGAGCTAGAATTATAAACATTTGCTACAACATGTAACTTTTATACATGAGGTCTGGAGGATAAACTCAGATCTGCGTGCTTTCAACTGAATATCTCCCCAGTCCTCTGAGCCCCTTTTTCACATAGATTTCTACTCCTGCTGACAACTAGGTCTCCTCAAGACTACCTCACAGTGTCTCATGAATGTCCACCGTTCACATCCCTCCTGTCCACTCTACGTACCTCTTAGAACTTGGTATCTATTTCTTGGACCTTTCTCACTGGGCTTCCTCAGGTTGCTGAAGGGAAAGGCCACCGTGACCTTCTTTAGAATATATTAGAGATCTGCAGTCTTAAGTCTATTTTGGCCTTCTCTCACTAACATCAATCTTTATGCTTCTACAGACAATTATTTCAGAGATGTTAGGAGGGTAAACAATTAAATGTTCAAATTAGGATGCATACTGTGAGGACTTTCACAGGCTGTCTGAGTAGATGACTCACCCAGTGAACTCAGAACAGCCAGGCACTTGCTGATCAGATGTTTAACCTCAGAACAAGTTTCTTTCTATTTTGTCTTTCAACTTACAACATCTGATTTTTGAAGCTATTTAGAGTCACCAACCTGCCTTAAATGTACCTTTTACACATCATCCATATTAATTAACCAAGTCCTCTCCTGGAACATGCTCACTTATAACCACAAGAAACCTAGCATGAATGAAGACTTAATAAAGGGATCTTATGCCCCTACACTAATTGTTTTCCATGTGGTCTTGATGACGTCCTCTAAGAAACTTCAAAGTGTTAGCTTGTGCATATAAAATTCCAGAAGTCTCTGAAAGTGAGGACTCCTTGCAGCCAAGACTTGTTGTTTCCTCACTATGGGCTCAAGGATGTACAGTAGCTCTGACCTAAGAATGAATATGCTATTGCAGGACAGTAGAAGTATGTACATGCTATGTGCCTTGAGATTAGGCAATAATCAATGTTACTTTCACTCATATATTTTCTATCAGCTCCAGGTTTGTGTTTTACCTCATAGAGAGTCACTTTTCAGTCTCTTGAGAATCCATGTCCTTTTTAATTATTAAAAAAAAATGGTGGTGGTGGTGCATGCCTTTAATCCCAGCACTCAGGAGGCAGAGCCAGGTGGATCTCTGTGAGTTTGAGGCCAGCCTGATCTACAGAGCGAGATCCAGGACAGGAACCAAAATTACATGGAGAAACCTTGTCTTGAAAAAAAAAAAAGGTGTGTGTGTGTGTGTGTGTGTGTGTGTGTGTGTGTGTGTGTGTGTAGGTCAGAGGACAACTTTTAGGAGTCATTTCTCTCCTTCCACTGTGCATTCTGAGATTGAAACTCAGGTCGTCAGACTTTTGCAACAAATGACTTTAACAGCTGAGCCATCTCCTCAGCCCCCATGTTCCTCTTTTAGCTTTTAAACATGGTGCACCTCAATTCTCCTCAGAGCTATTCTCTTTCTTGTCTCCCTCATTCAATTCAAAGTTCTGTTTTCACCTGTCCTCATGAGATCAAATTCCACACCAGTGCCCATGGGGCTTTCTGGGCTCCCGACAGAATTCTTGGTTGCTTTTCTGTTGCTGTGATAAAATAACTTGACAAAAAAGCAGCTGAGGGAAGAAAGGGTTTATTTTGGCTGGCAGTTCCAGAGGGTTAGGGGCCATCATGGTAGGGAAGACATGGCAATAGGCAAGGCAAGCATGGTGGCATAAATAGAAATTGATGATGACATTGTCATCCACATACAGGAAGCAGAGTCCAGGAGGGAGGGAGGGAGGGAGAGGGAGAGAGAGAGAACAGGAAATGGGATGAGGTTGTAAGTCCTTAAAGCCTGTCCCCAGTGATGTACTTCTGCCAAGGCTCCACCTCCTAAAGATTCCATAGCATTCCCAAACAGTACCACCAACTGGGGACCAAGGGTTCAAATACACAACCCTGTGAGGAATATTTCTCATCCAAACCACCATAGCATACTATCAAAACCGGCACGTCCATCTAAACCCAGTCCCCCCTCCTTTTTTCCACTATGATCAACTTACAAACTTCAAATAGCTTTGCCATTTTCCATTCTCTTGTGGACAGTAAGTAGAAAGTTGTTTTGTTTTTGTTTGTTTGTCTGAGACAGGGTTTCTCTATATAGTCCTGGTTGTTCCAGAACTTGCTCTGTAAACCAGGCTGGCCTTGAATCTCAGAGCTTCTCCAGTCTCTCTGCCTCCTGAGTGTTGGGACTTTAAAGCTTATGCCATACTGCCAGGGAAGTAGAAAGTAAAGAGATGAGAAGACTAAAGATTGGAAGCACTTAAAGATTCCTTGGGGCTGGAGGATTCAAGAGAGGCTCAAGGAAGCAGCGGTGTTGAGTCCAGTTTTAAGGGATATAGAGAAGATGCAGCAATGTAGAGATGAAAAGATAGAGGATGGGAGAGGTGTGAGACCCATGTTTTTGGCTAAACATGATGGCATAAAGGAAAAGAATATTAAGATAGAAATCATGGCAATGCATGAGCTTATGGTAAGTGGTATGAAATGAAGCGAGAGGTTCTAAGGGGGCAGTATGGTCTTCTTAATAGTGTGTCCTATTCTGCTCAGGCTGCTATGACAGAATGCCATAGACTGGGCAGCTATCAAACAACAGAATGTATTTGTCTCAGTTCTGAAGCCTACTAGGTATACTAGAATCAATGTATGTGTAGGTTTATGCCTCACATGGTAGAGAAGGCTAGAGAGCTCTCTAGGGGCACTAATAAGGGCACTAATGGCATTTATGAGGGCTATGCTCACTCTCTTGACCCAACCACCTCCCAGATATCATCACAATGGGGACTAAATTTCAATACATAGGTTTTGGAAGAACAAAAACATTGAGTCTATAGCAGAGCAGAGAACATCCCTTGACTCATAACCTATTGTCTTACGTGCATGTCTTATAGCTACTGGATTAGCACCTTCTTGTAGCTGCTACAGCATATCTGAAAGGAACAACTTAAGGTGGAATTATTTATCCCGCTCAAAGTTTAAGATGGTTCAGTCCTGTGTTGGGGTACAACATCATGGCCACAGGACCATGTGGCAGAATCTGATCACTTCCTGGCTGACAGGAAGCTGAGAGAAGGTCATGATAGTTCTGGCTACCTTCCCCCTTTTCCTCCACCTGGGACCCAGTCCATCCCATAGTGTTGTCTATATTCACTGTGTGTCTCCACCAATGCCCTTCTTAGTTAATCCTCTTTGGAAAAGGCTTTGACCATAGGTGACCAAAAATATATCTATGTCTCCTAGGTGATTCTAAATCCAATCAACTATGACAATCAAAATTAACTATCACAACATCTGGACCACATAAGCCATTCATCCAGAGAAGTAGTCTACACGCGAGACACTAGAAGTACCCAGGTGAGGTATATAGGAAGTCAAGGTCCCTGTTCTAAAGACTTATTGGGTCTCATTGTATCAGTTACTTTTCTTTTCATTATGACAGAACAGCGGACAATTACAAGTCAAGGAAGTGTTTATTCTGGCTTACAGTTTGGGAGCGCAGTCCATTGCAGTGATACGGTGGCAAGAGCATGAGGCAGCTGGTCACATTGCCTCTACAGTCAAGTCAAGAAGTAAAGAGTGGCTCAGCAGCTCAGCGCTATTACTCCAGAGGACTTGGGTTTGAGTCCCAGCACCTATCTGGTGGCTCACTACCATCTCTAACTCCAGTTCCTGGGAACCCGATGACCTCTTCTGGCCAGATATAGAGGATTTGGAGGGTTCAAGCCAGAGATGCCCTGTGTCAGGCTCCCTATCAGGACAGCCAGCATCTAGAGATCTTGGCCAAAAGCTTTATGGCAGAATAAAGCTGTCAAATAGCTGTCCATTGCGTAAGCTAGCTGATAGTGCAGTAAAACTGTAGCTAATGAGAATAACCTTGAGCTGTCAGGGAAACCAACTTCAAGAGTTATATCATGGTCATGACATACGACCATGGCTGAGATAACATTAGATTCTTTTGATATGGTGAGAATGTCTCTTTGGTGACCTGCTCTCAGGTAGAACGGTAGCTCCATTTGTCTATAACTTGAAAGGGTGACTAATATCACTGTTAGTGAGTGAGTTAGTGTTCTTATCACTGGGAACAAAACACCTGACAGACATATATGTTTATTTTGATTCATAGTTTTCAAGGCATTCACACTAGGTTCTATGTTTCTAGGGCTCTGCAGGAGCATGTGGCCGACTCTATTCACCTCGTGGTAGACAGGAAACAGAGAGTAGGTAAGAAACCAAGGACAAAGTGTAATCTTTAGTCATGCCTCCAGTGGCCTACTTTCTTTGGCAAAGTCCCACCCCCTAAAGTTTCCAGAACTTCCCAGAACAGCACCATCAACTGGGGACAGAGTCAGCTGTCATATACCTTTGGCAGGGATGCTTTATATTCAAGCTGTAACTCCCAACATGTCATTTCGAGATTGGCTGTGACTTCCTAGTGGAAAGGGTTCTGAACTACATCTGAGCACACAATGAAAGAATGTGTGGTGTGATATGCAATAGTTACTGCGGTGTGGAAAGGGCTACCTCAGTTTGTCTTCCCACATGCTTGCCCTCAGTGACACCTCACTTTAATCTTCCTACCTTCTAAGGTAGAATGATTTCTTTTCCCAGTAGGCTCAACATGACATACTAATTCAACATCTTTGTTCCCATGTCTTTGATAGACTGCACATTAACATGCCTACTGTGCCTATAAAACAAAATATGATATGATTTTCAAGATAAATAATAGATTGCTTTGTTTCTTAGATCTTCAAAAATCTTTTCATCTCTTGCACACATAGAAAATCCTAGGGAGATGGACAAGGACCCTGGGGGATCTTATCAAGGTGGCTGAACAAAGGTCTCGCCCCTGTGAGACTCAGTGTGATGGAAGTGAAGCCAATTCCAGACAAACAGTATTACTAAATGTGATGCTTGGATCTTTCACCCTCCCGGTACTGACATTTATCATCTGCCACAATCACGGCAAGCCACAATACCAAGGCGTTTGATTGGAGCCAGTCAGTAAATAACATCTGATGAAAAGAAAATTAGGTGATAAAGAGACTCTTGAGAAATTAGAAAATATTCTTCTAGGCTTTCAACCTACTCCTCATTTACTGAGGGACTGAATAACATAACCGACCTAAGAACAGCAGCAGCCTGCTTCCAAATGCTGAAAATACTGAATCAAACAGCCCAATAGTACAGCTCGAGGAATTGTTCAAAGTTGACTCAAAATAACCTTTGATTAAGAAAGAAAAAAAAAGAAAAAGCTAATCTTCAAGTTAACAGAAAGGCTTAACGGCTCCATGACAAACACCATGAATTATGCAGGCTAGAGATGTTGAGTCTTGCCTTTCATATACAAAGGCTCCAAGGTCTGATCTCAAACCTGATGCAAAGACATTGATTCCTATCAGCTGGACAGTGTTGGCTGAGGAAAAACAGCTGAACCTGCCCCCTCCAGTGCCCTAACTCTGTTTTCTCTAACAAAATGGAGAGAACTGAGACCCCCAACCATTCTTGTACTGTGTTAAGAAGAGACCTCAGGCAACAGACTGCTGTTGGGACAAATCAACTTTTCTGGAAATGTCACCCCTAAATCACTTTTACATGTAACCTCAGGTATGCAGACATAATACAACATTAAGTTTGTACCTCTGTTTCCTCAAGAACAGAGCAGGACTGGTGGGAAATATTCTAATTAGCTCTAGGTATCAAATGTGTTATTAAATAGCAAATATCAGCTCTCATATTATCCTACTGTAGAATCCCATCTCCTCTAAAAAGACCTCTCTGACTGCCAAGTTCATTCCTTTTCTAAGTATTCACCATATATATATATATATATATATATATATATACTTAAATTTTCATCTCTTATTGATACTTTGGGAACTTTACATCATGAACTACCAACCCCATTCGTTTTCCAGTCCCTTCATATCTGCCCCTCTTCCTTGCAGCATCCCCTTCCTCAAAAGAAAACAGAAAAAATATAAAAATATTAGTTATAAACAAAATAAAACAATAACAACAGAAACCCTCTTTGCTCCTCCATCTTTTCCTCCTCTCCATCACCTCTTCACTAGTCTTGGTGGCATCGGGAGCTGCGGTGTGTCACACAGTTTACCCTTTTACTTTCAAATGTTCACTGTAGCATGCACCATGTCTTTTACATCCTTCTATTTTCTGTTTTTGAAGGACATTATACAGGAAAGAGACCATCAGCTTTTCAACCAACCCCAGCTATAATTAGGCGAGGTGATGATCTTCTTTTCTTTATCTGTGTGAAGGCTTTCTGTGCATGCGTGGCAATGACAACATTTTGCTATCATGTGTGATGGTAAATCTCGATTGTCAACTTGATGGGGTCACCATGGGAACAAATCTCTAGACACATCTGTGAGGGAGTTTTCTGGACTGGTTTATTTGAGGTGGGACCACCCATCCTTAATGTGGACAGCACCATTCCAGGGACACTACACTTAATAAAAAGGAGAAAGCTGGAGTTTTGGTCTCTCTGGGAGTGGGTTGAGGTATGGAGACAGCCAGAGCTTGTCTGTATACTGACTTGAGACCAGTTCAACAAACTAAAAAGAACATGCATTACTCCCTGCCTCCCCAAACACCAAGGACAAAGCAAGCCAAGTCCCAGCATTCATCTCATCTCCTTTTTAAAAATATTATTTTATTTTATGTATATGAGTGTTTGACTGCATGTATGTCTGTGTACCATATGCATGCCTGACGCCTTTGCATGCCAGAAGAAGGCATCAGATCCCCTAGACTTAGCAGATGGTTGTGACCCACCATGTGGATGCTCTGTCTCTATCTCTCCATCTCCACCACATTATTGGAGTCATTCCCTGATCCTGAAGCTGCCTGGGGAAGAATGGCTGGCCACTGAGCTCCAGGGGTCCTCTTCTCTCTATCTCCCAAATACTGGGATTACTGGCACGAGCCACCACACCTGACTTTTTTACATGATCAATGTGAATCCAAACTCAGCTTGTCATGCTTGTAAAGCAGCTGCAAGGTAAGCCCATCAGAGACCACCATGTGGACACTCTTAAAACCTAATAGAAAAATCTTTATTGTTAGCTGGTGCCTGTGTGGGGAACTTGCCCAAATCATGCAGCCTCTAGCCTTACAATTCTTTCATGCATAAAAACCATATCCTGGTTGGCATATTTCAGTTAGCAAGAAGCAGAACTACAGGAACAAAAAAGCAGGGTTAGTATATGTAGGAATTCTTGAGGACTTTCTCAGCCACATCCCAAAACTGTTGACTTAGCCTTTGTTCCCATTTCGGCAGGTTGGCTAGGTCTTTGTTTCTACTTAGGCAGGTGTTGTTGCCTATGTGCTATGTTTCGAGGCCTGAATGGTGTTTCTATCCGGACACCAGTTGTACTAAGGTCGGGGTGGGTGTGTCTGTTACATAGCAAGCTGAGTCATACTTTACCAGCTGAGTCATCTCTCCTGACCCCCACCCCATCATGTGTGTTCCTGCAGCTGTACCTTTAAGGAGGAGATTTGATGGCAGTCTACAGTAGCTTATGATAAACACTGGTTGTTTCTCTTGTGTTAAATTGTGCTCTCATGAGCTTTGTAGCTCTTTGAGTGTTGAAGTAAAGACTATGACAGTATTCCTATTATCCTTCTGACCTTTCAATATTTATAAGCTGCTTTTCAATATTTATGAGAAGACAATTGAGAGAGGACCACAGCTCATTCCAAAGGAGTGCTAGACAGTATTTCTGCCATTCAAGTTCATGAGATCAAATGTTAATTTTACAGTCTCACTCAAAGAACTCTAATAGAGATAGAAACACACACATTATCTTCAGTGCTATGGGCTTTGTCTACTGTTACTTACGTTAGTGGGTGAGCATGTCACAGTCTGGAGGGTTGACTTGGTCACACTACCAGCCCTCAGAAATCTCTTCTGGCTTACACAAGAGGCATTAGGGACTGCACTAGTATACTTCAGACTGAAGTCCAACAAGACCACATGTGGAGGCTCTGGACGAGGAAGCCAACAAAGCCTTCCAAGGAGTGGTGGCGAGCTGTGTGGGTTGGCGCATTTCCTAGAAGCTTCTACCCAGAAGGCACAGGAACTTGATGGGAATTTAGAATTGTAGAAGGCTCTATATCAGTGGTTCTCAACCTGAGGGTTGTGGCCCCTTTGGGGTTGCATACCAGATATGTAGCAAAATTATAGTTATGAAGTAGCAAGGGAAATAATTTTATGGTTGGGGGTCACCACCATGTGAGGAACTGGATTAGAGGGTGGAGCCATTAGGAAGGTTGAGAACCACTAGACGAACACACAGAGCCACCTGCCTCAATGCTGTGGGCTGGCATCTCTGTACCACTGTTCTCCTTGACTTCCCCAGAACTCCTGACATTTGTTTATGCCCGTTTATTATGCCCATCTTGAATTTCTCACACCTAAAATACAGAGTGATGTCTCTTGCTCTGTCTACACTTTGTCTATATCATAAATGAATACATGAGCACCCAGACCATGTCACAGTGCTATTTTAGGTATTCACCACGGTACCAACACAATTGAAATACAGATATTTGATGCTGGCCAAAAATTTATGTGTTTCCATTCTGCTTTATAATGGTTGAGGCTGTAGGAGTGGGTCGAGTCATTGGGCCTGCTGTGAGCAGAACTGATGGAGGATTTCAGGACCAAAGCACTCAAGACATTTTAGTGCCACCTCCACACTATTACCCACCACAGTGGTCAGATGCTGCAGCCACTTACAAGACGGCAGAGCTTCCACCAACCTGACTGTGATGCACAGAGCCACTTTGTCCACATACGCTGAACATGTAACCTGAGTAAGAAATAAACTTTTATTGTGTGAAAGCTGCTGGAAGGCTGATTAAATTTTTTCCCCAGCTGACCTGAGGCCAACCTGATGGTTTCAGAGGCATAAGAAGAGAGAGAGAGAGAGAGAGAGAGAGAGAGAGAGAGAGAGAGAGAGAGAGAGAGAGAAACCAAACCCCCAAAACATGTACAAGGAGTGTGCATATATTTATTTACACAAGCTTGCATATGTGTGGGTGCACACGTGGGTGCAGGTTCATGTGTGTGCACATGTGTGGAGGACTGAAGTTGTCATCAAGTGTCCTCCTTGATCACTTTCTACCTTGTATATTGAGGTAAGGTCCCTCACTGAACCCAGAGCAGACACTTTCCGCTAGTCTAGCTATGCGTTTTGCTATGGAGATCCCCTATCTCCTCCTCTCTCACACTGGGATTCCAGAGCCAGATACCATGTCTGCCTGGATTTTTACATGGGTTTTGGAGATCCAAACTCCAGCCCTCACATATATGAATCACCACTTCACCCCTGACTTAATGCCACAACCCATAAAACCTAGTTTCTAAGATAAAATTAGAAACTATGAACATGTTTTGTAAACAAAATATGCTGGTATTATTTAAAGAATACCATTAACCTTGCATCCAACCCACAGAAATACAAGTTTGAAAAGAGAAAAAGAGGATCAGAATGAGTGTATAACACATACAAACATATATACAAATATACTCATGGATGTGAAACACTCATTCATGTTTTGGGCATTGTGAAATGTCTGGTAGTGCACAAACATGCACTGTGAGGAACTGCACTGAGGTCACACTCTTCACTAGCGTACTTAATAACGTAGAGACGTGTTGGGGACACAGTGACTAAGAACAAGAGATGAAGAAGCAGCCTGCCTACTGGAATGTCAATGAAGAGCACTACAGGTGCCGTGCTCAAGTCTATAAACACTTCAAGGGTCCCCACCACTGCTTGGGCTCTGAAAGAAGAAACAGATTAGTAAACCACAAACACAGAGAAGCCCTCAGGATAGCAGTGGATGTTTGATTAAGGTCTGGTTTCGTTTGGTCTTCCCTCCTTCTTCTTCCTCACATCTTCCTCCTTGTCTTGAGACAGAGTCATGTAGTCCAGAAAGAAGGATCATGAACTTCTGGTCCTCCTGCCTCTACCTCCTACATACTGTGGTTATAGGCAC
This sequence comes from Peromyscus aztecus, assembly GCA_902168405.1. NCBI lineage: Eukaryota > Metazoa > Chordata > Mammalia > Rodentia > Cricetidae > Peromyscus > Peromyscus aztecus. The sequence continues at coordinate 27,903 of CABHPQ010155249.1, forward strand.
ACACCATCGTGGCCAGCTTTATGTGGTGCTTGGATCTTACTAAGGTATTTGTGCATGCTAGAAAGGCACCCTACTAACTGAGCTACAACCCCTGATCTCCCTGCTTTAGCCAATCAAGTTATTTGTTTTAAGCCAAACTAAAACAGAGGGTTGTGAGCTGCCATCTGGGTGCTGGGGATCATATTCAGGACCTCTGCAAGAGCAGTTAGTGCTCTCAATTGCTGACCTCTTCCTTAAGCTCCTCCCTTCCAGTTCAGTTTTTAGCTTCTGTCATAGATTAGTAGTCAGAAACATCCTTTTTAGTAAAATACATTGTCAATTCAAAATTAAAGTAAAAATAAAGACAGCAAGAGGGTTCCCAGACAAGATAGAAAATGCCAAATGTTGCATGATCACACATATAGTAACATTTTTGGTTGTTTATCTGAAACCCAATATCTTAAATAAAATATCTTAAACACATTTTAGGGTGTTTATTGTTATTTTCTAATTCTACTAACACTGTAAGTGTTATGCTTTGCTCAAGCTCCATTGTTCTTCACATGCCGTGAACATCCATGATCATTCTATTCTCTGGATGCTGCATCTGCTCATGCCTGTCCCCATATGTCTATTTTATCTTTTGCACCCAGGTGGCTCTTTTTGATCAGCCAAGTCTCAGCAGATATCTGTTCAGAGAGATATCCCATGAACACTACAGCCAAAGAAGTCCCTCCCCTCTTCCTATACCCAGCTAAAATAGCAATACATCTTTCCATAGCTATCTTTTTCTCTGATTCAGATATATACTCTTGTTCACTGCTGGGCAGTGTAATCATACCAAAAGCACCCTTGAAATATGGCTGATGATTAACTGTTGGATGCTAACTGAGTATCAAAATACCATGCCTCTAAGTTGGGGAGATGGCTCAGTGGTTAAGAGCACTTGATGCTTTTGCAGAGGATCCAGGTTCAGTTCCCAGCTCCCACATGATGGTTCATAACAGTTGCAAAAGCATTAGTACCTGAGTGTGGATCCCCAGCACCCACAGATAAATCAGGATGTGCTGGAGATGTAGCTCAGTTGGTAGAGTGCTTGCCTAGGATGCATGAGGTCACAGGTTTGATCCTTAGCCCTGTATAAACCTGGTGTGGTGATGTACACCTGTAATCCCAATGCTCAGGGAGTAGAGGCTGAAGGATCCAGAATTTCAGGTCATCCTTGGATACCCAGGGATTTTGAGGACCTAGAAGCATGCTGTACATAACTCTGATCCTAGTCAGGAGAAGTGAGGACAGGAGGATCCCTGGGCTCACTGGCTAGCCAGCCTAGCAGAATCAGTGTACCCCAGGTTCAGAGAGAGACACTGTCCCAAAAATATGGGGGAAAAACAATCAAAAAAGACATTCAGCATTAACCTCCACATGCACATAGTTGTGTGTGTGTGTGTGTGTGTGTGTGTGTGTGCACGCATAACACACACACACACACATACACACACCTTTAGACTTAAATCAGAGCTGCTTTCAAATGTGCAACAGTAGGTACATATGGTAATGGTTTCATAAAGCATGTTAATCAAGGGACCACAAAAATCATTTAATCTCAGAGTTTTCCTCACCACCATCAAATTCTGATTATATTTACATAGAAATTGACTCATTATCATGCAGCTGATAAACACTGCTAACGGGAGAGCCTGCAGACAAATATTTTGCCAGAGAGAATCTCCAGTTTCAATTCCTCCCAGGAAATCAACATTTTAAAGACTGTCACAGGAAAAGGTGACATTCCTGTGTCATCAAATCCTTTTTCCTTATAGGAGTGAAAATTGATAAAGTTAATAAGAATCACATTTTTTTTTGAGACAGGGTCTCTCTATGTAGTCCTGGTTGGTCTAGAATTCACTGTGTGAACCAGGGTGGCCTTGGATTCAGAGATCTACTTGCTTCTGTCTCCTGAATGCTGAGATTAAAGGTGTGAATCATCACCCTTGGCACTTTACTATACTTTAAAAGATTTAAATGTGTGCAAATGTCTGATGAAAGATGTTATGATAGTAAAAACTTTCAGTGACTAAGCCTCTAAAACTACAGGGTGTCAAGCTGTAAGAGCATCTTAAGCAAATTAAGAATAATGAAATGATCCTGGTTTGGTTTGTTTAAGAATCATCCTGTTGATGAGCAAGCACATGAAATTACTCTGTAATTGCATATGTGCATAAATACATGCACATATTTAATGTAAATAAAATCTTACTTTCCAACCACAATGTTAACCCAAGGCATAAACTGTGCACTTAAACATTTTTCACTACTAGGGATTGAACCCAGGGCTTCACGCAGGCTTCACACACATACCACTGAGTCACATTCCCAGATCCCATTAGACTTTTATTTTATTATTTTATTTTATGGGACAGAGTTTCTGTGTGTAACAGCCCTAGCTATCCTGGAACTCACTTTGTAGACCAGGCTGGCCTCAAACTCACAGAGATCTGCTTGCCTCTGCCTCCTATTAGACATTTTAAACACTACATTTTCAGTCTGGTTTTTACTATTTTATGAATTTCACTTTAAAATAAACTTCTTCTTCACTGATGTTGCAGATAATTCCATGGGGTATGAATACCTCCAATTGAAGCTGGCTCTTTTTTTACTTACTGTTGAAATTAGCATTGAGTCAGTCACAGATCAGCACTTGATACCTGAAAGGGGCTCCCCCACCCTGTACTAGTACCTGTACCACCCTGTACCAGGGCATCTACCAATACCATGAGCCTGAAGTAGGCTTCCCCTCTGTGTTCTATATACCAGTCCCTGGAGCTTGAAGGTGTGTTCCCCTCTGTGTTCTATATACCAGTC